>JANAVB010031417.1:20933979-21155209 GCA_029216955.1 Iris pallida | reverse complement strand
GCCAGAGTCCCCTTGGAGGACGCAGAACCAGAGGCTGATGAGTCGACCGTCTAGCTAATTGTTTTTCCAGTTTTTTAGTTTTATTGTATTGGAGTTTTGTTGATTTGATTTCAGTACTTTATTTCAGTACTTTCATTTCCAGTTGTACCTTTCAATTGTTGAATAAAATGTTTTTAAAATTCCATATATTCAAGTTGTGACAAATGTTGTTGTGAATACCTGCATATAGAACAGCTTACTGCCGCCGTCTCACAACGGTGCAGGCTGGACATGATCCGATTCGACCCAATAATTTGGAATCGGTCGTGACCTGGGCCGGGCCGACCCAGACCGGCCCACACAACACCTTGACTGCAAATGACAAATACTGAACCAAATACAGTCAAAACTCAATGATATGGAGTAGAAATGATGATTTGGTTTGTATTGGCATCAAAATCAAGTTCGAAGGAAACTAACGTGCCAATGGTTAGCTCTGTAAAAATTGTAATAAGTATGTATGCACACTATACAAGGATTTCAGGCCATTCATATCTCAGGAAGGTACACTGACGTGAACAGTTTTCTGAGTGAGGAGTGAGCGTTATTGGTCTCATAAGGCAGTAGCCAGCCCAATGTGTCTACGGAATGAAATTATTCCTCCAGCAACACATGTGTTCGCGGAATGAAATTATTTCTCCGGCAGCGGTGAACTTTTCTAGCAAACATGAACTGACATAAACGTCTTGAAGGACAAACAACAAAAGTTCTCAACTTTATAATGTTCCTTGGCTACAGCAATGGATATACTCAATTAACATAAACAAAGTCAAAAAAAAAAATCTAGATGTAATCAAGAAGAAAATATCGACGATCCTACAAAATCATTCGCCATAATTCCTTGAAAACAAATAAAAACTAACTAAATAACTGACAGAATACATATTGAAATGTCCGGCGTATATCCTCAAAACTTGCTTATGTACATTACTCTCTCTCTCTAATCCAAACTAACACAAAAGAGTTCTTCACTGGTCCAAAATACCAAACCAAAGACACCCAATTGATCCTTCTACTCCCACAACTGATGAACAGCAACCCCTTCATCTCTGACCCTTCCATAGAGTGCCAAACACTCCCAATAGGCCCTCCTACTTCCTACTCCCCCGAGTGTCGCACTCCATGAACAGCTCATCCACCAGATGAATCACGTTCCCCCTCACCATCTCCTCCACCGCGTCCGCGTCCGCCTCCATCACCACAAACTCCTCCGCCCTCACATTCTTCTCCAACCAATCCCCTATCCCTCCTCCCTCTTTCCCTACCGAATCCACCTTTACAATTTCAAACTCCGCACCCTTCTTCGGAAGTCCCTTTCAAACCAGTCCGTGTTCCTCGCCCTCTTCTTTGTGCCACCTACAACTACGAAAACCCTCCTCGGGTGCCGTACCAGCCAATTGTCACCCATTAGGTCGGGGAGGTAGTTGATCTTCTTGATCTCTTTCTTTCCTTCTCCGGCTGCTCCAAAAATGCGTCTTCCAACCCTTCCAAAGCTTCCTTCTTCGATCCCAAAACTGACAACAGTCGCCGAGCCACCTTGAATTCACCTTCATCGGCATGCGGTATCTTCTTCATCGTCGTGTGAGCGAGAATGGATCATCCACCAATTTGGGCTTAACCGCCACATCTGGTGAATCGGGTTGGAGGATATTGCATAGCCAAGGGGAAGACATTATGGCAGTCGCAAGCAGTATCAATCTTGCGATGACCCGCAGCAATTTTGGATCGGGAAGGTGGACCACAAACTCGCTATAACCTTCGGATCTCCGGGTGCCTGCCTGTGGAGAGCTCTTCATGATCTCGGATTTTCTGGAGCGAGGAGAATGGAAAGAGGAAGAATATTTTCTGAAAAGTGAGTGGAAAGCCTGGAGCTTGGGAATGGGGGATTTATTGGGGAGATGGGGGAGGGGATATAACTGCAAGTGTTGGTGGTTATTCTGGGAAGCAGGTCTAACGGTTTTTTTGGGGAAACTAATGGAAACTTGGTATGGACGCTGATGTCAGGGTGTCTGTTCTTGTTTTGGATTATAAATGTAACGTATATGCATGTCTAATGCGACGTCTGCTGGTTTATGTTTTGGTGTTGTAAATGAGTGGTCACAACTACTAGTTCTTTGGCCTGTGAATCTTGTATTGTTGTTCGTCTAAATTGGGAGTGCTAAATTTTAGGACAGGCTGTGATGATAACATATAATGCTCTGCCATGGATCTGATTGTGAGTTCAGGTGTAAGCTATTGGTTTGGATCCTAAAATGTAAATTTCAGGTTGGTTGCTATCAACCTGTGTGCATTAGATTCATAGGTTTGACATTTAACAGCATACATGGGTTTGCAGATTTTAGTCATCGTTGTATTGTTCTTTTAGTTTGATATTGGATTCTTGTTATTGCAGGGATGTGCTTAATTGGGGAGTGAAGCAACCTGTTGCATGAGAGTTGCGTGAACTGCCCGGTGACTTTTATAGAGTGCACAACCGGATGAGTTCGACCCGATCCTTGATTAATATTCAATCAATTTTGTTCAATGTGTTTTCTACCTGCATTTTATTTGTTCCAACTTTGGCAATAGAATTCCTTGTTCTCTCTTTGAGACTAGTGATCTCAACTCCTAGAAGCAGCACTCCACATGTTAGTACTGTGCATTAAAAGAGAGTGGTCATGTTATTTTCAGGCCATTTTTACTGTCGGTTCCTGAAGGGGTTTCTTTATATTATAGTCGATTGGTTGATAGTATATTAGTATCTGAAATGCTCTTTTGCCCGTACAGGGTGATCGCGTGCGTGCCTGCACGCTGGCGTGTCACCTCCCCACTGTCCACCTTGCACTACTTCGGGCTCATCCATTCTTCCTCCCCTCCAATGAAACGCCGACACGTGGCCCACGAGCCAGGAATGCAGTCCAAGTCCGCGGGTAAGGAACAGGCAGAGATTTAGTATTATGTAATGGGTCTTCTTCTGTGTCTCAGGATATCTAATGTGTCGTGGAATTATACAAGCATATAGGGGTGAGCATTCGGTTCCAACCGAACCGAATAACCGAAAACCGAATTGGACCGAAACCGAACCGAATTGGTCAATAACCGAACCGAACCGAATTAAATCGGTTCGATTTTCGGTTTATTCGGTGTCTAGGTTTATTTGTGCTTTTTTGTTAATTATATATATATTATATATATTATATATATATATATATATTTTTTTTTTTTTTTTTTTTTTTCTTATTCGGTTTTGGACCGAAACCCAAAACCGAAACCGAATAAGAAAATTTAGTATTTTCAAAACCGAAATCGAACCGATTTTTTTTAAAACCGAACCGAATCTTTTATTCGGTTCGATTCGGTTCGATTTTCGGTCCAAAACCGAATAATGCTCACCCCTACAAGCATACCTAACGGTTTGTGATTTTGTGAAGAATGCGATCGCGCTACAGGAAAATAATTATATTATTGGGAGTTTTAAATTAGCAATATGTTATCTGCGTGCTGTCATCTTGGGATTAGTGATTTAATTGCCCATGCCTTCCGGCGGAATCTATGCTATTTGTACGGTCCTACAAACACAAGGCCAATCATCGACGAATATGGATTTGAATAATTAGGCAAACTACTTGGGGTTTGCTTGACATGGTATTTTTATCGGTAGTTTTGCCGGTTTGGGAGAATTTTTTAGCCCGTCATTTATGAAGGTTAATTTTTTAGCCCGCCAAAATTGGAGTATTTTGAGTGTTTTTATTAATTTTTTTTTCTTTCATTTATATTATTATCAAAAAAAAAAAAAAAACATAAGAGCATCCACAGTGGACACATCTTCAAACACATACTCCAAATTATTGAAAATTGTGTAAATTACTAATTTTGGAGTGTCTTCTTGATATTTGTACACAATGGTATACTCCAAATTAACCTCCTCTTTTGCTCGCTATTTATTTTTTTTTCTTTTCTTTCTTGTTTGGTAAGGTTTTTCCTTTCTTTTTTCTCTTTATTTTTCTTTCATGTTTGAAAAAATAGTTAATATGGTAAGTCCAAGAACTAATGTAGGTGCTATGACACTTTGGAGTGTCTCTTAACTTTATAACAATTTTCAAGTATGGACTAGTGGCCACTGCAGCCTTAAGTAATACAAAATGTGACAAAGTCAAAATGTAGCACTTGAAACACTCTCATGGATGATCTAACTACAACTACAATTACTAATACTATTCTTTCTTATTTTGTTTCTCTTGAGGCCTCATCTGTTGGTACATTTTTTAAAAGGTGAGTTTTTTATTATAAATTTTGCGGTCCTAACCTATCTAGCATCCAATATCTATATAGATGCTTGTATATGTAGTAGAAAAGAGAGGATGTAGAATACTTACCAATTAAAGTGCCATCGGAGAGGGAGAGTTGGTGTTGGCCAGTGGAGAGGGAGAGAAGATTGGAGCCCAGCCGACAGAGGAAAAAAAAATGGAGAGACACGGGTAAAAAATTGGAGCCGCCCAAATGAGAAAAGTGAAAACTTTTCTATTAGCTGCTGTGCTAATAGCCTTGACTGGTGTTGTCAAGTGTCAACCGGTCCATACCAAATCGGGCAAACCCTAATTTATTTAACACTTAGTGAGGTTTTGGTTCGGTTCGGATTGAAATGGTTTTTGGACTAACCAAAACGTGAACCGAATCGAACGGTTTGTTTACATAATATGTAGTCGAACCAATTCGACCAAACCATCGGTTCGGTTTGATTTGGTTCGATTTAATCGGTTTGACTTAAATGTGCATAGCACTAGTTATGAGGTTTAATATTTTTTTGGTACATTCAATTATGTGTTCTATAAGTCGATAAATATTGGGTGTTAGAAATACGTCACCCAGATGTCTCGTTTGGTTCGCGGAAAGGAAACAATTCTTTGTTCTTTTCTTTCCTTTGAAAAATTACAATTTTCATTAATTTTCTTTCTGACATTTGGAAAAGCTTGAAAAATTGGGAGGAAAAGTGAATAATTGGGATGGAAAAATGAATCCATGGGACGAGTGGGGGAACCATTCCCCTCTTATTTTTCTTTCCCTGGGAATCAGTTATCTTTCATGCTCATTTCCTTTCGCATTCAAACACAGAAAAGAATGACTTTCCTTTCTCAAGGCCTGATTCCGATAAAACCAAATGTGGCCAAAGATTTTCTCTCAATTTTTTTTGGATTGGGTTTGCAATATGTAAAATGAGAGAATTTGAATGATGAAAAAGGAAGGGAACTGTGTAGCTTCTCTTTCCTCCACTTTGGTTAACAATACATTGGGAAACTTGTGCCTATGGAAGAGCACACTTTTCTAATTTTCAAAGATTTGACCTTTCTAAATATAATCAAGAAGAGAATATCGATGTACTCCAATTAACATAAACAAAGACGAGAAAAAAATCTAAATATAATCAAGAAGAGAATATCGATGATCCTGCAAAATCATTCGCCATAATTCCTCGAAAACAAATAAAAACTAACTAAATAAGTGACAGAATACATTTTGAAATGTCCGGCGTATATCCTCAGAACTTGCTTGCATATGTACATTACTCTCTCTCTTTCTAATCCAAAACTAACACAAAAGAGTTCCTCACTAGTCCAAAATACCAAACCAAAGACACCAAATTGACCCTTCTACTCCCACCGCTGATGAACAGCAACCCCTTCATCTCTGACCCTTCCATAGAGTGCTAAACACTCCCAATAGGCCCTCCTACTTTTCCTATTCCCCCGAGTCTCGCACTCCATGAACAGTTCATCCACCAGATGAATCACGTTTCCCCTCACCATCTCCTCTACCGCATCCGCATCCGCATCCGCGTCCGCCTCCATCACCACAAACTCCTCCGCCCTCACATTCTTCTCCAACCAATCCCCTATCCCTCCTCCCTCTTTCCCTACCGAATCCACCTTTACAATTTCAAACTCCGCACCCTTCTTCGGATACTCCCATTCAAACCAGTCTGTGTTCCTCGCCCTCTTCTCTGTGCCCACGTCCACGAAAACCCTCCTCGGATGTCCTGCCAGCCAATTGTCACCCATTAGGTCGGGGAGGTAGTTGATCTTCTTGATCTTCTTCTCCTCTTCCTCCGGCTGCTCCAAAAATGCGTCTTCCAACCCTTCCAAAGCTTCCTTCTTCGATCCCAAAACTGACAACAGTCGCCGAGCCACCTTGAATTCACCTTCATCGGCATGGGGTATCTTCTTCATCGTCGTTGAGAGCGAGAATGGATCATCCACCAATTTGGGCTCAACGGCGGCATCTGGCGAATCGGGTTGGAAGATATTGCACAGCCAAGGGAAAGACATTATGGCAGTCGCGAACAGTATCAATCTTGCGATGACCCGCAGCAATTTTGGATCGGGAAGGTGGACCACAAACTCGCTATAACCTTCGGATCTCCGGGTGCCTGCCTGTGGAGAGCTCTTCATGATCTCGGATTTTCTGGAGCGAGGAGATTGGAAAGAGGAAGAGTATTTTCTGAAAAGTTGAGTGGAAAGCCTGGAGCTTGGGAATGGGGGATTTATTGGGGAGAGGGGGAGGGGATATAACTGCAAGTGTTGGTGGTTATTCTGGGAGGCTGGTCTAACTGTTTTGTTTTGGGAAACTAATGGAAACTTGGTATGGACGCTGATGTCAGGGTGTCTGTTCTTGTTTTGGATTATACATGTAACGTATATGCATGTCTAATGCGACGTCTGCTGGTTTATGCTTAGGTGTTGTAAATGAGTGGTCACAACTACAAGTTCTTTGGGGCGTGTGAAATCTTGTAATTGTTGTTTCTCTAAATTGGGAGTCTAAATTTTAGGACAGGCTGTGATGATACCATATAATGCTCTGCCATGAGATCTGATTGTGAGTTCGGGTGTAAGCTATTGGTTTGGATCCTAAAATGTAAATTTCAGGTTGGTTGCTATCAACCTGTGTGCATTAGATTCATAGGTTTGACATTTAACAGCATGTATTCATGCGTACTATTGAATAGTACCGGATGGATTCATTGTAAAGTAGCTATTAACGAGCTTGTAGATTTTAGTCATCGTTGTATTGTTCTTTTGGTTTGATACTGGATTCTTGTTATTGCAGGATGTGCTTGGGGAGTGTAAGCAACCTGTTGCATGAGAGTTGCGTTAACTGCCCGGTGACTTTTATAGAGTGCACAATCGGATGAGTTCGACTCGATCCTTGATTAATATTCAATCAATTTTTCTTCAATGTGTTTTCTACCTGCATTTTATTTGTTCCTACATGCCCAATAGAATTCCTTGTTCTCTTTTAAGAACAAGTGATCTCAACTCCTAGAAGCAGCACTCCACATGTTACTGTACGCTAAGGGATTTGTTTGTTATGTTATTTTCAGGCAATGTCGAAAGGGTTTCTTTATATTATAGTCGATTGGTTGAAAGTATATTAGTATGGAAGGCAGAGATAGAAGGTGCGTTTGGTTGTTTTATAAAATTTTGTTTTGAAAACAATTTTCAAAAAAATATTATAAAATTATCTTTTTGGTATACATATTTTGACTCTGTGTTTGGTTATATTTTCATCTGAAAATAATTTTAAGAAACAAATGTTAAAAATTATGTTTGTTAACAAAAATATAGAAAACATTTTTTAATAAATTTTTAAAAAAATATTTTTATTTGTGTGGATTTTTTATTATAAAGTATTAATTATTTTAAAAAGAAATTACATATTTTTACAATATATTAATGTGTCTTCTTCTGTGTCTCAAGATATCTGGTGTGTCATTTTGCTCAAAATGTGGATAGTGGTCATTCTATTGGACTGCATAAATTATTTCTTTATGTTGTTCAGTTTAAAACTCTTTTGGCATTTATTATCTTTTTTTTGTCCCTTCTTCTGGAATCTGTGTTCGCAGGAGGTGTAGAATTGCACACAGGGACGGATCCAGAAATTATAGTTAGGGTAGGCTCACAAAAATTTGGATGTGCTGGAAATAGATAAATCCATATAAAAAAAACAAACTAAAATTTTATATGAAAAAAAAAATTTGGATGGGCTGAGCCCACCCATCCCACCCCTGGATCCGCCCCTGATTGCACAACGATACCTAACGGTTTGTGATTTTGTGAAGAATATTGAGAGTTTTATATTAAGTAGAAGCATGCTGTCATCTTGGGATTGGTGATTTAACTGCCCATGCCTTCCGGCAGAATGTATGCTATTGCTATTTGTAAGCTCCTACAACACGAGACCAATCATCGACGAATATGGATTTGAATAATTAGGAAAACTACTTGTGGGTTACTTGTGGTATGACACCACAAGAGGTGGAACATTGGTTTTGTGCTATATCATAGCGACATAGCACTGCAGGAAAGTGTAAGGCTTCATGCTAAAAATTCTTTACATAAAAGAACTCATCTAAGTGTATGGATAGATATGTGTGCCGTCTCTTGAGGGTAAACTTGTAGATATCTAAGATACATATACCGAGACCAGGGATCAGCACATGACCTTTAACGTGCGACCGGAGGCGCAGATGATGTCATGATGTGAGTGGAAAGAATAACAGCTATGGTGCAGAATTCAAGGCTTAGTCCATTCTTGTATTGTACTGTTGTTTGATCATGCGAAAAGATTCAAGTCGAAGCGACATCTCTCCTAATGCATGATGGCAGTCACTGTGAGGAACGCTCAACCATAATCGTGATATATGTGGGAGATTATTGGTATTTTTACTTAGCTTTGGGAACTTTAGTCCTATATTGGAAAACCACAATAGTGTATATCTCAATATATAACTATGTTTGTGTTGGAGTATGCACATGAAGTGAGGTGGCCCATGTGGATTGATTTTCCTAGAGAGATAAGTTTAAATCACAAAGAACAAACCTTTGTTTTGTCACTCACTTTGGGAATCCATAGGAGCTAAGTCCCGTAGGGGCTTAGCGACTCGAACTCGGATTCAGACTCCGGCTAACAGCGCAAAGTAACGCTTTGATGGCGTACTTTGTACTTAGCACGTCAGCATCGGCGCTCGTGCGTTCCTTTCATTCGCGAGTTGCTTGCACGGTTACTAGCTCGGGCGCACATTCGGCGCTTAGCGTCAGGCGCATTAGTGGCCATGCGACTTTGTAGCCATGTGCCTTAGAGGCCATGCGCCGTAGTGACCATACACCGTTGTGGCCCCTACACTGTAGTGGTCCAACGTCGTAGTGGCTCTACGTCGTTGCGACCATGCACTTTCGGCGCTGTCAGCGTGCAACACGCAGCGACATTTCTGATGTAGCGTGCAGCGCGCTGCGACGGATGTGCATTGGGAGCGCGCGTGGAGATTCCACTGTCAGAGCGTGGAGTGGGAAGCATAGGTGGCGTTGTCAGAGCGTGACGCGCCGCACAATGCTGTATCGTTGCACTGATCCGAATTTAGTAGGATTTGGTCGGACTGTGCCCATGCGCCGATGGGTATTCCCATGGGCGCATGGGTGTCATCTGCTCTACAAATAGAGCACCCCCTACAGATGTAGTGCCCCGTTCCTACATCGTGCCCCGTTTTCATCCACAGGATGCACGAGAAAGGAACACTGTCGCTATCGATTTGGTCGAGACCGATAGGTCGGAATCGGCCGAATCGATCGAACGGGAACGGTTGAATTAAGATCCATTCCACGTTATGGAATGGCTTCTTTGGAACCAAGTTTCATATTTAGCGGGTTGCACCTCATGTAAACCCTCTAAATTTCTACTACGATTTTTTAAATTTAAATAAATTATTTTATTTGTACTTCGTATTTGTACCGCACGTGCTAATTCGAGTCCTCTTAATTGTACTTCGCGTACGAGTTCGCATTTTTCGTATCGGCTCGTCGAGCGCGAATGTGCGAGGTACATATTTTTGAAAATATTTTATAGATTTTTATATAAGGAGAAGTATATTTCTAACATGCGAGTAATATTTTCAAAATATTAAAAGGACGTCGCACCGATATTTCAAAAACCATGTTTTATTATTTTAAGAAGACTAGTTTATTTTGTTAGCGAATTAGAAAACTATGTTCATATAAATGTTCTTTTCCCATATGAATACGTAAAATATAACTTACGTATAAATTGATTTTTCGAAACTTATTTTTATTCATAGTATTAGAAGGTGTTCCAGTATTGAAATAATTATTATGATTTTTAAAATTAATTATTATTATATTTTATTTGAAATTTTGTTTGAGTGAATATTTGATTAAATACGGTAATTTAAATTAGAGAAGATATTATTTTAAATTAAATAAAGGTTTTATCTAGAATTAAATCGATTTTGATTAGATTAATTTTTAAGTCGATTGAATTAATAGGGAATTTATCTCTTGGGGAATTTAAACAATCCTAGTCTTTATCCAACTAGGAGCACCACCTCCTATATAAGGAGAGGCTCCTTTGTTCTTCTTCATAGAAACTTTTACCATCCAAATTTTTCTCAAGTGCATCGTGTCCGTGCTTTTTCCATCCACTATATTTCCTTTACAAATACAATTAACTCTCCGTGTCCGACAACTCCGGACACACCCGTCCCGTGCCTCGTAGGACACGACCCATCAATCCTAAACCTATCTTTGGTCGTAGCCCACCGCCCGGTTCTGTGGCAATTTCGATCATGTCCTCGCCAAGAGCAATAGCCTTCCCAACACCCCCTCTGTTTCCTGACACCACCAGGTAAGCCACCGTGGCTTCTCCGCTCATCCCCTCCGGCCACCATCGCTATTGGCACCACCCTACCACTCGTCCCATCACTCCTGTGGCCACCACCACCCCCAAGTCCAGTGACCACGACCCTCGCCATCGCCTATACCAACGCCAACACCATCGCTATTTTTTCGACCACCATAGCCATCGCCGAAATCTGCCAGCCTTCTTCCCTAAACCCAGCACCACCATCACCTGAACCGGCGGCCACAAGCCCTTGCTCCACCATCGTCACCAACATCCTAGAAAAAAAAGAGAAAAAAAAGAACCTAAACCTAACCCTTGTTTCACTTAACAAAATGCCTAAAATTGGCTTTTGAAATAAAACGAGAAAAAGTACAAGAAGTACAAATTGTTCTGGAAAGTATTGATATGGAAGTCTGATCTGAAAGCGATCACTTTATTTCTTGGTCCATACGATGATGATGAAGAGTACTGCTGGAATATGAACAGTCGGAAGAACTAAGTCACCAGAAAGGTATCGACGCACTTGGGCACTGATGGCGAGGTCGAATGCTTTCCTGCTTTGCTTCACTCTGTTCTGGAAGAAAAGTTGAAGAAGAATGCTCTGAAAAATCAAAGTCTCTGGGCTCTGATCTCTGTATATTCTCCTTTTTCTTGTCTGTATGAAAAATAAGTCTATTTATAGACTTAACCCTTTGTGCGTAAAAAGCAGCAAAATCGAGTCTTTACGCTAGCAACTATCACCCACGATGCAACTCATCCTCTACGCACGTTGACACGTATCCCACTACTTTAACAAAATGGGGAGAGCACGTACACACGTTCCTCGAGAAGTGTGGCATGAAAGCCACGTGTGCAAACCACGTTCTTAAATGGTCAGGAAAGATCGGGCGTAAAAATCACCCAAAACACACTCCCAGCGTAAAGTGGTAGACTAGGCGTAAAATAGCCCAAAAATAGACTTCTCGCATAAAGTGGCTGATAAAACAGCCTTGAGCGTAAAGGTAGCCCAAATAAACTTTACGCACACGTCAACTTTGAGCGTAAAAAGCTCATATAGTATTCATGCGTAAAAGAAGCCATCTTTTGAGCGTAAAATAACCCAGTCCACATACTAAACGACAATGTTGGTTTCTGTGTAAATCAAATCTCTTCGAATTCTGTGTTATATGCTGTCAGCAAATCATTATGTCAGATTCATTATCACTTTGCATTAAATGCATGATCTGACAGCTTGTTCCCGGCGTAAAGTAGCTTACGTAAAAACAGCTCGCGTAGAGTAGCATGCGTAGAATAGCCTGCGTAGAGTAGCCTGTTGAGCGTAAAGCTCTATTTTTTTTAACTTGGTCTATGAAGCATTTTTTTACGCTCCTACATGACCCCCTTCAAAGTTTTCAAATATTTTCAAAATTTGAAATACTTTGAACAGAAGCGTAAAATTCAGGATTTGACCAGTCAGCGTAGAGTTCGGGATATCCAACGGTCATCCGCGTAAAAGTTTGGGATATCCAACAGTCGGCGTAAAATCTGAAATTTGAACCGATTCAAAAATTCTCTATAAATAGGGTTCTTCGGGGAGAGAGAAAACTTTACTTGTTCTCATTACTTTCATAATCCCGATCTTTCTCGAATCCTCTTCTTCCCCTTTCATACTTTTGCATTCAATTCGATGGCCCCCAAGAAATCCGTCGCCGGCAGCAAAGGCAAGAAGCCCGCCGTCGATTCTTCATCGGTCGACCGTGCGCAAAATCCCGTCCGGTCATCCGCAGCGTCTCAGCAAAGCAACCCCGCCGTGGCTCCTCCAATGAGGGGTAAAACACCACCCTTTGGCCAAACAAACTTGTCGGAGAAGAAGAGCTAACTCTTTTTATTTCACGCCCACGTTATACGTGTCAGCGTAGAAATTAAGATAACAAAATACGCCCACGTTATACGTGTCAGCGTAAAGTTACGAATATACGCCCACATTATACGTGTCAGCATAAAATTAAGAAATACGCCCACGTCTATACGTGTCAGCGTAAAATCTAAAATACGCTCATGTCTATATATGTCAGCGTAAAATCTAAAATACGCTTATGTCTATACATGTCAGCATAATTTTTAGAATACGCTCACATCAACATGTGCCAGCGTAAAGTTTAGAATACGCTCATGTCAATACATGCCAGCGTAAAAATACACTCACATCAACATGTGCTAGTGTAAAGTTTTAGAATACGCTCATGTCAATACATGTCAGCGTAAAATTTCGAATACGCTCACATCAACATGTGCCAGCGTAAAAATTTCAAAAATGAAAGACTTTGTGTAAAACAAAGGCTTTTTTACACTTTTAAAACATTTTATCAACTTTAGTAAGCGTAAAAGTCAAAGTCTTTTCCCATAAAATTTTAAATTAGATTTTTACTAACTTGATTTTTTCTTTTTCTTTTGGCAGTGGACTTGCAAGCTCATCCACTCGCAGAAGTCTTTGGCTCATCAGTTGGCATGGTGGGCTCGAATTATATGGATAATCTGTCTCATGTAGCGTTTCCCCAATCGAATCCAGACTACCCCATAGAGAGGGCACAGTTGATAGCTGCCCAAGGGAATAGGATGCTGCTATCCATGATAAATGGAGAATTGTTAACTTCACGGAATGAACAACAATTTGCAAAACCAGCCTTCTTATTTGGGGATGCAATAGACTGCAAGTCACAGATGTCATGCCCCGACCCGGAATCACCCAAATCATCGTCCTCGCAGGGGACGTGATGCCACACGAACCTGGAGTTGCGCTCGTGCAAGGCAAGATGACAAGTTCTCAAATAGTTATATTTTGATTCGATATTAACAACAAAAAGAAACAGAGTATACGAAATAATTCTCTTTATTGATATTTGAAACTGAGATTACAATGGCTTTCGATAGCCTAACAATATATGTCAGACTGGCTACAACACTCAGGTTCTCTCTTGCCCACAAAGGATTTCACCGTTCCATACATCATGCCTTCTATATCTCGGCCGCATCAATCCAGCTGCGTAGTCCGAGCGTCAATGCGATAGCACGCTTCAATGCGCTTCGGCATTCCAAGCCTTAACACGTTCAAGCAACGCTTCGCCGCGAGCAATCCATTCCCTGCACCCTGCATGGAGCTGGTGGGGGATCAGTACGTTCGTCCTCGCATGTACTAAAGCAAAGATCATCTTTCTAAACCGACATTTTAATATTTATGTTGAATCATGCAACTTAGCTTATGATCTTGCTATGTTCTCCTTAGGGTCAATTTCATGGCATCTTCGAAAGCGTAAAGCATGTTATCATAGCAGCATGTTATCGAATTGAATAGGCAAACAAACAAGCAATCTCGTGTTTGATTCGTGGCGCGACTTCTTACCAAGTCGACACACTCGCCCTTGCACCGACGTAAGGTGAATACGCCGTAATCCTTCCCTGTCATGTTATATGTGCATCTCTAAGCAGGATCTCTATGTAGGACGCATATGCGCCTACACTTTCAATCCATCGTTCCTTAACTATATGAGGGCCGTTGGCGTATCCGCGCCGGAATGGACTAAAGGAGTTCCTTTCTTTTCTCTCCTTCTTTTCTCTCTATTTGGTCGGGCTGCCCGACGTTTCACGGGTTGGGTCACATCCCAACAACCGAAACGTTCCCGCTGCATACCATCATTTGCGGCTTTTTCCATCTTGATTAAGGATGTGCGCCTACAAAGATTATTCGATTCCCTCCTAGGCCAAAGCGGTTCCGGGGCGCTCCGGCATTTAACCGTTTGGGGGAAACATCCGTGCACGGGCTATTATCACAATTTAATCTTCGAGCTGATTCAACACACTCATCCTTCGGGGCAACGCGGCACTTCGCATCGATTCAACTCGATGCATTCTTTCGGGACAAGGCAACTCTTCGCATCGACTTAGTTGATGCGTTGCTCGGGACAACTTAACTCTCGTATCGTTTTGCATCGATACATTTTCTTGCGTCAATGTGACTCGTTGAGTCAACGCTTCAGCGTAATGTGCCGTGCAGAGCAGGGCATTACAGAATATACCACTCAAAACATGGTTCGTCCTCGAACCAAAACCAACACTTTGACTAAGTGTTTTATAGATCGTTTCACGATCTCGTCCCACCATTGTTGTTCGATTTCACTCTATCTCGCAAGCTTTTCATTAACATTTCAAAGTCATCCCTGCAGCTTGATTTGAATTTTGTATACAACTCGATTGGGATTCATACCTATATTCAAGGCGTCCCGAAGATATATGTATTTTGACCAATTCCAGTGGTAGCAAATTGGAACAAAGCTGACAGGTAAATTTCAATCCTATGCTTGCCATCTCGTACTCTCGATCGGACTTATCCTTAGCAACCGTTCTCAAAATTTTATCGCATACGTATATTCGATACATACGTGATTCATTCAATAAAGTCACTACACGCGATGCGATTCATAATCGCCTTTCTCGTTTCGTATGTTTCATCGGGACTATCAATTCTACGCATTGCGTCAAGCCGTCGCACATCCAATCACAACGAGTCTCCGTAACGCCTTGCGTTCGAAGTCGCTATCCAACTATTTCCGAAGTCTGGCTATGCACTTATCTCGATTACGATTTCCTTCGTTGACTTGCAAATGCATCAACATTCAGGGCTACGCCCGCTGGTTACTTACATAGTACCCGTGCTTAGATTCTCTCGACGCAAGTTTAAATTGACATTGCACAAAGGCCACAATCTATCCGACATAAAAGTTTACAGCAAGGCGACAGTGCTCAAGGCAACGATCGCCTTAGCACGAAGGTCTTTACGACGTATCTTACATTCGATTTCCTAACGAGTAGGAATTCAATAGCCGAATTCCCAACTTATCCGTCTCGCAACATCGAACATAACTTTGATTCACGCAAGCTCAATTGCAAGGTGAATCCAAATCTAATGACATGACTCATAGGTCATTCCCTTATCGTTCCCTCTCGTGCATAGCACGATTCTCGTACTCGCCTATCCGAATCACCAAGTTTGTTGATGAATTTCAAGTTTGATCGTCGACCAACATAACCATTCAAGCATTCTTCCGACGAATACTCAAATCTAACTATATCCTTCTCAATCGAAAGCTGTTCCAACAATTTTCGATCGCCTAGACTTATCGTCAACATGTACCGTGTTATACTTGTTATCAGTGCAATCCCATATGCGATATCGCATGGGACATCTTACGGTCTGCAGCATTCAATTTGATTTGGTGGTCAAGTCTTCTAGGGTCAGCTGCCCCGAAGCTACGCTCGATAATTGTGGATCATCACCGAAGGACAGTTTAATACGAACCATGCTATATCTTATTTCGGAGCCAAATCACGTTCCGACGATTCTATGCGACTACCCAATTTCAGACAGAACCATTTCTATCAGCGCAACTGATGCGCAACTATCTTCCGAGTCAAGTCATGCACTGCCGTCGATGATTCCGCAATTTATGAAACATCTATTCGTATCAAGTTCGAATCTATCTTATTCACGGGTCGACATACGAGATGCTATACGCATCGAGCAATCGTCGATGACTTATAGCCTCGTCTTGATTAATCACAAAATTTACGATCAACCAAATTCGTCCATTCTCGTATCGTTACTTACAAAAAATTTTGATAGCGCAAGGCGCACTCCATTTTACATTCTCACATCGTGCTTACGTTCCTTGCGTATCGATCTTGATAGTTCATATCAATTTCGATAGCAAGAGGGTCGACTTTGAATTCGTTTCAACATCAATTTAACTCGCATCGCATACATTCAAGTTCGCAATAAACTTTTCCATACGCATCTAATCGTTCTTCGATTCACTGTATCCCGCTATACTTTGATCGCGTAACCGAGTTACCGATTATCCAACATCGTGCCATCGAGTTATACGATCTCGCCCTCTAAGTTTTGCGTGTTTTCAGTCGTACTCAAATGAGTGTCGCCGTAACTTAACCAACTATTTCATAGGCACGGTTTCTCGCATCAACCAACTTTCTTACCGAAGTCGCACATCGTGCGATACGATTACAATTCACATCGCCCAACATTTCTATCAAAATCGTAAGCCGTGCGATTCGATTCGCCTTAGCCGAACATTTCTATCAAGATCGCAAGTCGTGCGATTCGATTCGTCTCGCCCAACATTTCTAACGAGATCACAAGTCGTGCGACTCATTTATAAGTTCAAGTTTTCCCTTTCCGTCGATCCGATTATTGCCTTCAAGGCATAATCGTTTTGCTAGTCTCGGTCGCCCGACCAACTTATAACTTCCGTCCGACGTATCGTTCATCGATAAGAGTCTCGCCTTATCGTTCCAACCGATTTTCGAAGAACATTAGCATCAACGTACCGTCATACAAATTTTCAATCGAGTCTCGGTACTCCCCTGTCCGTTGCGGACAAATCTTCCGCAATTCTAATAACACGTCGATACAATTCATCGCTCAAGTGCTATACCATATACCACTCGAGATCGAGTCATTTATCGCCTATGTGGTATGGCATATACCACTCGAAACTCAAGTCATTTCCCTCGCATTATACTTAGTATAGGCCAACGTTCTCTTCCGACTCACGATTTCTGCAGTGATCGTGCTTGATCACAACCGTAACTTTGATTCTATCAAAAATCCGACACGATTCGGTCAATGTTCTCGCTTGCCAACATAAGTTTGGAGTGCAACCGAACGATTCGTTCTATCGATTTACGATTTCAATTCTTTCCTTACGTTGCATCTCGTGCAATAATTTATTTGATATGCGTTGCACCCCGTGCAACAAATTTTACTTTCGATATGCGTTGCACATCGTGCTACAATTTATTTCCGACACTTTCATTCCACTTTGTACAACGATTCAATTCCAATTTCCTTTGCACTTCGTGCAACGATTAATTTGATATGCGTTGCACCACGTGCAATGATTTTTACTTTTCAATACGCGTTGCACATCGTGCAATGATCATTTCCAATATTTACCGCACCTTGTGCAACAAATTACTCTCGACTTTCCAAGTCAATGCACAATCCGTTTAACACATTCGGTATTGGCTTATCACTTCTCACTTTCATTTTAACGCATATTCACCATTACTCGTTGCACTTCGTGCATCATTTTATTTCTCATTCAACATGTTACATTGCGACAACATCTCAAATCGTATTTCACAATTTGTTGCGCTTGTAGCAACTAACATTTTTACGGCTCGTTTGCATTCAATGCAATATACCCCTCGCGACTTTCTTAGCAAACATCGTGTAATTTCCAAAACACATGTGGCAAAATTATACGATTTGTATTAGACTTATTTTATGGAACATCCAGTACGGCATCGAGTAGAGTCAAGAGTGATATCAAGTGGTGGTGGGCAACTTTTTGAATTGTAATGAAGCGAGCGTCCAGAGAAAATTGAGCCTAGAGCTCTGATACCAATTTGTCACGCCCCGACCCGGAATCACCCGAATCATCGTCCTCGCAGGGGGCATGATGTCGCACGAGCCTGGAGTTGCGCTCGTGCAAGGCAAGATGACAAGTTCTCAAATAGTTATCTTTTGATTCGATATTAACAATGAAAGGAAACAGAGTATACGAAATAATTCTCTTTATTGATATCTGAAACTGAGATTACAATGGCTTTCGATATCCTAACAATATATGCCAGACTGGCTACAACACTCAGGTTCTCTCTTGCCCACAAAGGATTTCAACGTTCCATACATCATGCCTTCTATATCTCGGCCGCATCAATCCAGCTGCGTAGTCCGAGCGTCAATGCGATAGCACGCTTCAATACGCTTCGGTATTCCAAGCCTTAACACGTTCAAGCAACGCTTCACCGCGAACAATCCATTCTCTGCACCCTGCATGGAGCTGGTGGGGGATCAGTACGTTCGTCCTCGCATGTACTGAAGCAAAGATCATCTTTCCAAACCGACATTTTAATACTTATCTTGAATCATGCAACTTAGCTTATGATCATGCTATGTTCTCCTTAGGGTCAATTTCATGGCATCTTCGAAAGCGTAAAGCATGTTATCATAGTAGCATGTTATCGAATTGAATAGGCAAACAAATAAGCAATCTCGTGTTTGATTCATGGCGCGACTTCTTACCAAGTCGACGCACTCGCCCTTGCACCGACGCAAGGTGAATACGCCGTAATCCTTCCCTGTCATGTTATATGTGCATCTCTAAGCAGAATCTCTATGCGGGACGCATATGCGCCTACACTTTCAATCCATCGTTCCTTAACTATATGAGGGCCGTTGGCGTATCCGCGCCGGAATAGACTAAAGGAGTTCCTTTCTTTTCTCTCATTCTTTTCTCTCTATTTGGTCGGGCTGCCCGGCGTTTCACGGGTTGGGTCACATCCCAACAACCGAAACGTTCCCGCTGGATACCATCATTTGCGGCTTTTTCCATCTTGTTTAAGGATGTGCGCCTACAAAGATTATTCGATTCCCTCCTAGGCCAAAGCGGTTCAGGGGCGCTCCGGCATTTAACCGTTTGGGGGAAACACCCGTGCATGGGCTATTATCATAATTTAATCCCGAGCCCATTCCAATCGACCATGCAACGCCCTATCATTCAAGTAATCAAATTCAAACAACCAAATATAGTCTTGAGTCCGAGACTCAGACTTATCATCTCGCATCTCTTTCATTAGCTTTTTGTGTTCTTATATTTCATACTTCGTTTCAATGATTCAATGGCATCGTGCCTCAACTCAATGCTCGTCAACCGAACGATCCGAGGGTCTTGAACACCTTTCGAGGCACCATGTCATATCCGACAGTTCCGCCACATTCATGCCACAACTGTATTCTCTCGCAACGAAGCCATCTTTTATTATCCCGTGCACGTAGGCACATTTCGACCGTATATCCATGTTCTATAACTTAGCATTCAATGTTCGGGGCTTGCGCGCTAGGGCGCTCGCCTATTGTCTTTCAATTTTCTAGCCGTCTAACTCGTACAGCAAAGGCACGGTATGGTTCGTGCACTAAGGCACTCGCCGATTACAGTTATCCCATGTTCTTACGGCTTGCGCACTGAGGCGATCGCCTTAGCGATATCCAATGTCCCATAGCGACTCGTGCATATTGATGCACGTTTTATTTCAATTGTTCTAACTTAGTGTTCGACTCACACTACGATTTTATCTCCGATCGGCCATGCCCGTGGCGTCGATAGGTTAACTTAGCATACAATGATATATTTGACTTATCGAATGAATGAGTAAAAAGAAGTCAATCCTCCCACCTTGAGTCGATACGCCTTTATCGTTTCGCCGAGCCGATGCGGCTCAATTTTATAACTTTGTTGCACGGCCACTCTCCTGACTTAGCCATTCGAGCACTTCGTGCTTCATTGAGTTATATGTCCGATTTGCCTTAGCGTGCCAAAGTCTCGACCCGTTGCAAGGCGACGGTTTGGTTTTGCGGACCCCTTACTAAATATTGCAAAAGATCGACCTCTAATATTTTCCCGTCAAAGTATAACCTGCACACGAAACCAACTAAAATCAATACTTGCATCGATTTGGACTTGCACCTTGGTCGATTCGATTTCTTAGAATCTTCGAGCCGATTCAACGCACTCATCCTTCGGGGCAACGCGGCGCTTCGCATCGATTCAACTCGATGTATTCTTTCGGGGCAAGGTAACTCTTCGCATCGACTTAGTTGATGCGTTGCTCGGGACAACTTAACTCTCGTATCGTTTTGCATCGATACATTTCCTTGCGTCAACGTGACTCGTTGAGTCAACGCTTCAGCGTAATGTGTCGTGCGGAGCAGGGCATTACAACAGACACACCCCAAGAAGGAGTCTTGGGTGTTCAAATCTGGAGATAGAGCAATGTATCTCCCTGATATGGAAAGAGATTATCCTTTGTCAGCATTCATCCATGCCACCCATCCTCGACAAATGCTGTGGAATTTGACTCCTAGCAGTGATGGAAGGCCGGGTAGAATCGTATTCAAGAGGGATCATGCCAACGACATGGGGTATTACGTTAGTGTTCCCAATGGCGGTGTCACTTCTTTCTCTGGCCTCATGCCAGGATTTACTCCGAGTGAAGATTCGGCCTTAATCCAACTAGTATAGACCCAGATGTTTGTCAACAAGTTCATAAGGGCTGGGGTACTATATCCCCAGACAAACCCTAGGCTACCGGAATGGTTGACACTATTCAACCAGAACTGGATCCAGATTAGCATTTAGATGATGAAGAATTTTCTGACAGAGCAGAAAGATATTGGCCTGTATGAAGCGGTGGCTTCTACTAGTCAGGGTATACCATCGAACTGTAACTTGTTCCTAGCCCTGATGGAGATATACATAAGTTCAACTGGAACTTTTGCGACCCCGAAAGGTGAAATAGGTCTCGCTCTCCATGAGATGCAATTCATCTCGAAGCTGCCAATAGAAGAAGCCCCATATGAAGAATACGTTCCCTCCAATCGGGAACTTGCTGAAATCAGGAAGAAAAACCCTCAGTTGGTTGAAGTGTATAAAGAATTGATGTGCCACTATATGATCTGCACTACTATGCATGAGAGTGGATCTCATCTAGCATATATCAACAAGTGGACAACGTATCTCTTCTTCCATAAGGATAAAATATCCAAGGATGATAAAGAAAGATTTCAAGAAAATAAAGCCCCAGCTATCAATATAGATTCAACAATTCTTGGTAACAAAATTCGGGATATGGTGACTGTCTACAAATTTCCGAACAAGTATTTGTCCACCAAGACTGGAGAATTCCCTGCTGGAACTGAAGCCTTGAGCTTCCTCAGATATGGTAGCCAGAAGATCTCCAGGAAAGCCTTGCTGGCAGGCTTCCTTTCTTTATGGTTGAGAAGATGGGTCGTACCGGGAACTGGTACAGTTGATAGAATCTACCGTAACGTACTATGGCCAGCAGTGCGTTTGGTGTTTAAAGTCAGAATTAACCTGCTATCGGCAATGGTGTGCCGAGTAAATACAGGTTTGAGAACTTTTGGTGAGGAGTTAATCAACAATGCTCCTCATCAGAATGTATTCCCCAGGGTAGAAATGCCCTATACTTATTTAATGGGCTGGCTGTTGCACAACAACTGCAGATTGTTGCCACCAGGCCCGGGTGATGATGTAGAGGTCTTCCTCCAAAAATTCAGCAAAGCTACATGGATTGCCACGACAATGGCAGATACCCGAGCAGTTTTGAACTATTCTTATGGTTGGAACTTTTTCTGTACTCGGCCACCAGTTCCAGCCGACTGCTTTGGTGTTCAATTTGAGGATGAAGTTGAATAAGGAGCTTTATTGCCACCATCAGTCTTCAAATGGCTACAATGCATCAGACCCTCTCACTTGATGTACAGAAATGAAGATAATTGTACGTTCGAACCATATCTATCCAGTAGGTTCACTCGTCAATTTGGGTATGACCAACTTCATGTTGGTAATCCCACTACCAGTTTTCGTCACTATAGGAAACTGCTTTATTGCCACCATCAGTCTTCAAATGGCTACAGTGCATCAGACCACACTAGACGGTACCTCAGGCAGGACACCTTGCCTTTACCTTTTATTTAATTGCTCAAAATCATGCACGATTTTACTTATTTCTAGTAAATATAAAATTGTTCTTTCCAAACTGTATGTAGATGCAAATTACTTTACTTTAGTTTTCTTGTTGCATTTTGGCCTAGAGTTAAGGGACCGCCCTTTGTGTGTGCTGCATTCATTGGCCTCGACACTTGTGTGCCACGAAGTCGCGAGTTGCATATAGATACGGACTTGCGTGCTGACTGATCATTGGTGCGTACAGGTCGTACGTTAGGATATAACTGCAAATAGATTTGGATAGAAGACCTAGCAGTTATTAAGACTAAAATAGTATCGTGAAAATGGTTCATATTGTGTGTCGTGGAGATGACGCATGTATAGTATCATGGGGAGGGAGGAGACAACTATTAGCGTAGGGGCTACATTTTATTTTTATGCACATTTCGGGCTGATAGTAACTCAGATGAGCACTATTTGCGGCCCAGGACATATAGTGTCTCGTATGAGCGCTACGTGCTGCCAATCCTCTTTTATTTTTATGCACATTAGGTTTATGTACTTTTCTATTGAGTTATTTATAATTAGTTTATGGCATGATATTATGTGTCTTGTTACGTCCCTCTGAGGACCTGGTGATTTCTCCAGGTGTGTTTTGTGACTACCTGTAGGTGCTCTAGCTAACGCCATGGCTTGCGCTCTATTCCGTCGAGATGTTGCTTTTGGATCGTCATCCCCTTCGCTCGACCAAATCATTTTTTTTTGTATATTTTTTTCCTATTTAAATTAGTTGGTAGTGGATTTGTCTCCGCCTAACGATTGTATACATGACAAACTCAAAGTTGCTTTTATATCATTATTTATCTTCGTGGATGAGATTTAGTGTCTTGGATTTCTATATTTTACATCTTATGTATAAATACGAGCCTTTCATTTACTCGTACGTATACAGCTGGTATAGTACGTTTCTAGTCCTACTATTTTCGACTGGGGTGTTACATGTTTTTGTGGTGGCCCATGCAGGTCAAGTTTATCACTTCTGTTACGTGACTGTACGGAGGTGAACCTGCATATAGGAATTGAGTTTAGGATCTCATCCACATACTTGACCTCCTTCCTTGACTCCAATTTTCAAATCTCGTTCGACTTCCTTGATTTGCTTCTTGTTTGATTCCTTCCAGCCGTAAATTCTTATCTCTTGTGCATAGTGACAGTTAGGAAGATGACTACACTAGTATATGCTCATAGGTCAAACACATGGCTAGAAAGGTTACATCAACAATTAATATACATTGAGGTTATATTTGAGTATAAAGGCATTTATTTTCCTAGAAGTATGATCTTAAGGATTAGTAAATTCCAAGTTGGGTAGTAGCGAATACCGACTATGAGGGATAGTTAGAATTTTATTTTGACACTACCAAGTGGTGTACACAAGAGGATAGTTAGCATCGATTGAGAAAACAAATTGAATTGATTATTGAGTTTGATTTGAAAGGTTTTTGAAAATATTTATGAATTTGGCATTTTAGCTATACCTATTTCGAGGATATGAAATTTATTTGGGAAAATTTTAAATTTCTTATGAATGATTTATTTCGAGGATATGAAATTTATTTGGGAAAAAATGGGCATTTGAAGATTTTAGAGTAGTTATGACTTGCTCGAAGTTTAGATATAAAATTTTAAAGATATAGAATCAATCCGAGGATTTATTTTAAATGCTCAATTTTTGTTTGAATCACGATTGATAAGATTATTTAAAACTTGAACTTACGTTTTGGGTTGATTGTACTATGCTAAGAGTTATCTCGAGGTTATTTGAAAATTTTTAAATTTTGTTTAGTTATGATTTTATGGAAGTTGGTAAAAAAAAGGGAGTTGACGACTGATAGGATTATTGAGTTTTATTACAAGTTTGATATGATGAAAAGTTATTTTTTTAAAGGAATTTACATTTTAAGTTATGATTATGTTGGACGATTTAGAATGAATAAAAATTGTGGAAGATTATTTTTCGAGAATTTTTGTGAAGGTTCGAGTTCAAGAAGTTAGATTTATAATGGTAGACAACCAAGATAGCCATAATGAGATAGAGTAGTCCACATTAGTGACATATCATCCATGGCCATGATATTCGTAAATACTCAAGTATAGTTAGTCATCTACTAAACTATGTGATCATATCTCAACCTTGACTCACTCTGTCACGCCCCGACCCGGAATCACCCGAATCATCGTCCTCGCAGGGGGCATGATGCCGCACGAGCCTGGAGTTGCGCTCGTGCAAGACAAGATGACAAGTTCTCAAATGGTTATCTTTTGATTCGATATTAAGAACGAAAGAAAAATAGAGTATACGAAACAATTCTCTTTATTGATATCCGAAACTGAGATTACAAAGGCTTTCGATAGCCTAACAATATATGCCAGATTGGCTACAACACTCAGGTTCTCTCTTGCCCACAAATGATTTCACCGTTCCATATATCATGCCTTCTATATCTCGGCCGCATCAATCATGTTGCATAGTCCGAGCGTCAATGCAATAGCACGCTTCAATACGCTTCGGCATTCTAAGCCTCAACGCGTTCAAGCAACGCTTCGCCGCGAGCCATCCATTCCCTGCACCCTGCATGAAGCTAGTGGGGGATCAGTACGTTCGTCCTCGCATGTACTGATGCAAAGACCTTCTTTCTAAACCGACATTTAGTATTTACGTTGAATCATGCAACTTAGCTTATGATCTTGCTATGTTCTCCTTAGGGTCAATTTCATGGTATATTCAAAAGCATAAAGCATATTAGCATGGCAAGCATGTTATTCGAATTGAAATAGGCAAGCAAACAAGCAATCTCGTATTTATTTCGTGGCACAACTTCTTACCAAGTCGACGCACTCGCCCTTGCACCGACGCAAGGTGAATGCGCCCCATTCCTTCCCTGTCATGTTATAACTGCATCTCTAAGCAGGATCTATGTGCAGGACGCTTGCGCGCCTACACTTTCAACCCATTGTTCCTTAGCTATATGAGGGCCGTTGGCGTATCCGTGCCGGAATGGACTAAAGGAGTTCCTTATTTTCTTTTCTCTTCTTCTTTTCTCAATATTGGTCGGGCTGCCCGACGTTTAACGGGTGGGTTGCGGTCCCAACAACTGAAACGTTCCCGCTGCATACCATCATTTACGGCTTTTCTCGTCTATAAGACGAGTGCTACTCGTCTTAAGAATGTGCGCCTACAAAGATTATTCATTTCCCTCCTAGGCCAAGCGGTTTCGGGACGCTCCGGCATTTAACCGTTTGGGGGAAACACTCGTGCACGAGTTATTATCATATTAATCTCAAGTCCATCCCATTCGACCATGCAACGCCCTTATTATTCAAACAACCAAGAATAGTCTTAAGTCCGAGACTCAGACTTTATCATCTCGCGTTTCTTCCGTTAACTTTCTATGTTCTTAATTTTCGTACTTCGTTTCAATGTTCAATGGCATTATGCCTCAACTCAATGTTCCTCAACCGAACGACCCTAAGGTCTCGAACACCTTTCGAGGCATCATGTCATATCCGACAGTTCCGCCACATTCATGCCACAACTGTATTCTCTCGCAACGAAGCCATCTTTTTACTATATCGTGCACGTAGGCACGTTTTGACCGTATTTCCATGTTCTATGACTTAGTATTCAATGTCCGTGGTTTGCGCGCTAGGGCGCTCGCCTATTGTCTTTCAATGTTCTAGCCTTTCTAACTCGTGCGCGAAGGCACGGTATGGTTCGTGCACTAAGGCACTCGCCGAATATAGTTATCCTATGTTCTTGCGGCTTACGCACCGAGGCGCTCGCCTTTGCGATATCCAATGTTCCATAGTGACGCGTGCATTTGATGCACGTTTTATTTCAATTATACTAACTTAGTGTTCGACACACACTATGATTTATCTTCGATCGGTCCATGTCCGTGGCGTCGATAGGTTGACTTTTAGCATACGATGATACATTTGACTTATCGCATGAAGGCGTAAAAAGAAGAGTCAATCCTACCACCTTGAGTCGATACGCCTTTGTCGTTTTGCCGAGCCGATACGGCTCAATTTCATAACTTTGTTGCACGACCACTCTCCTGACTTAGCCATTCGAGCACTTCGTGCTTCATTGAATTATACGTCCGATTTGGCTTACCGTGCCCAAGTTCCAGTCCGTCGCAAGGCGGTGATTTGGTTTCGCAGACCCCTTACTAAATATGGAAAAAGATCGACCTCTAATATTTTTGCGTCAACGTATAACCTGCACACGAAACCAACTAAAATCAATACTTGTATCGATTCGGAATTGCACCTTGGTCGATTCAATTTCTTAGAATCTTCGAGCCGATTCAACGCACTCATCCTTCGGGGCAACGCGGCGCTTCGCATCGATTCACTCGATGCATTCTTTGGGAGAAGGCAACTCTTCGCATCGACTTAGTTCGATGCGTTGCTCGTATCGATTCGCATCGATACATTTCATTCGGTCAACGCGACTTGTTGATTCAACGCTTCAACGTAATGTGCCGTGCGGAGCGGGGCATTACAGAATATACCACTCAAAACATGGTTCGTCCTCGAACCAAAACCAACACTCCGACTAAGTATTTTATAGATCGTTTTACGATCTCGTCCCACCAATGTTGTTCAGTTTCACACTATCTCGCAAGCTTTTCATTAACATTTCAAGGTCATCCCTGCAGCTCGATTTGAATTTTGTATACAACTCGATTTGGATCCGTACCTATATTCAAGACATCTCGAAGATATATGTATTTCGACCAAGTCCAGTCGTAGCAAATTGGAACAAAGCTGACAGGTAAATTTTAATCCTATGCTTGCCATCTCGTACTCTCGATCGGACTTGGGCTCTAGCATAAGTTCTCGCAATTCTATTGCATATGTATATTAATACATAAGCGATCCTCCAACAAAAGTCAAGGCACACGATGCGATTCAAAATTGCATTTCTCATTTCGTATGTTTCATCGGAACTATCAATTCTATGTGTCGCGTCGAGCCATCGCACATCCGATCGCAACGATCCTTCGTAACGTCTTGCGTTCGAAGTCGCCACCCAACTATTTTCGAAGTCTGGCTATGCAACTTTATCTCGATACGATTTCTTTATCAACATTCGGGACTACGCCCGCTAGGTGACTTATCTAGCACCGTGCTTAACTTCTTCCAACGCAACTTTAAATTGACATTGCACAAAGGCCACAATCTATCCGACACAACATTTTATATCAAGGCGATGGTGCCCAAGGCAATGATCGCCTTGTTACGAAGTCTCTACGATGCATCTTATATCCGATTTCCTAACGAGTAGGAATTCACTAGCCAAATTCTCAACTTATCCGTCTCACAACATCGAACATAATTTTCAATTCATGCAAGCTCAATTGCAAGGTGAATCAAATCTAACGACATGACTCGTAAGTCATTTCCTTATCGTTCCCTCTCGTGCATAGCACGATTCTCACCATCGCCTATCCGAATCACCAAGTTCGTTGGTGAATTTCTAGTTCGATCTTCGACCAACATAACCATTCAAGCATTCATTCGACAAATACTCAAAATCTAACTATATCACTCTCAATCGAAAGCTGTTCCAACAATTCTCGATCGCCTAGACTTATCGTCAACATACACCACATTAATTTATTATCGATGCAATTCCATATGCGATATCGCATGGGTCATCTTACGGTCTGCAGCATTCAATTTGATTTGGCAGTCAAGTCTTCTAGGGTCAGCTTCCCCGAAGCTACGTTCGATAATTGTGGATCATCACCGAAGGACAGTTACAACGAACCATGCTATATCTTATTTCGGAGCCAAATCACGTTCCGACGATTTCTATACGACTATCCAATTTCGAAAAAAATCGTTTCTATCGGCGCAACTGATGCGCAACTATCCTCCGAGTCAAGTCATACACTACCGTCGATGATTTTGCAATTTACGAAACATTTAATCGTATCGAGTTCGAGTCTATCTTATTCGCGGGTTGACACACGATATGCTATATGCATCGAACAATCGTCGATGACTTATAGTCTCGTCTTGATTAATCACAAGGTTCATGATCAGCCAGTTTGTTTCATTCTCGTATTATTATTTACAAAACTTTGATAGCGCGAGGCGCACTCCATTTTGTATTCCTACATCGTGCTTACGTTTTCTTACGTATTGATCTCGATACGTCGTATCAATTTTGATAGCGTAAGGGTCAACTTTGAATTCGTTTCAATGTCGACAAATTGCATTGCATACGTCCGAATTCTCAACGAACTTTTCCATACACATTAACTCGTTTTCCGATTCGCCGCATCCCGCTATACTTTGATCGCGTAACTGAGTTACCGATTATCCAACATCGAACCCTCAAGTCATACGATCTCGCCCTCTAAGTTTCGCGTGTTTTTCAGTCATACTCAAATGAGTTTCGCTGTAATATAACCAACTTTTCTTAGGCACGATTACTCGCGTCAACCTACTTTTCATCGAAGTCGCACATCGTATGATTCGATTACAATTCGCATCGCCCAACATTTCTAACGAAATCGCAAGTCGTGCGATTCGATTCGTCTCGTCCAACATTTCTATCAAGATCGCAAGTCGTGCGATTCGTTTCGCCTCGCCCAACATTTCTATCAAGATCGCAAGTCGTGCGACTCATTTGTAAGCTCGAGTTTTCCTTTCCCGTCGGTCCGATTATTACTTCAAGGCATAATCTTTCTGCTAGTCTCGGTCGTCCGACCGACTTATAATTATCGTCCGACGTATCGTTCATTGATACGAGTCTCGCCTTATCGTCCCAACCGATTTTTCGAAGAACACTTGCATCAACATACCGTCATACAAATTTTCAATCGAGTCTAGGTACTCTCCCGTCCGTTGCGGACACACCTTCCACAATTCTCACAACGCGTCGATGCAATTCATCGCACAAGTGGTATACCATATACCACTCGGAATCGAGTCATTCATCGCCTACGTTGTATGGCAAATACCACTCGAAAATCAAGCCGTTTCCCTCGCATTCTACTTACTATGAACCAACGATCTCTTCCAACTCACGATTTTCGCAGTGACCGTGCTTGATCACAACCGTAACTTTGATTCTATCGAAATCCGACACAACTCGGTCAATATTCTCATTTTCCAACATAAGTTTGGTGTGCAACCGAAGGATTCGTTCTATCGATTTACGATTTCAGTTCCTTTACGTTGCATCTCATGCAATGATTTATATCCAATCTCCTTTGCACTCCGTGCAACGATTAATTTGATATGCGTTGCACCACGTGCAATAATTTTACTTCCAACACGCGTTGTACATCGTGCAACGATTTATTTCCGACTTTCAAAGTCAATGCCCAAATCCGTTCAATACATTCGGTATTGGCTTTCACTTTCATTTTAATGCATATTCACAATTAACTCGTTGCATTTCGTGCATCATTTTATTTTTCTTTCAAAATGTTAGATTGCAACGACATCTCAATTCGTATTTCACAATTTGTTGCACTTGCAGCAACTAACATTTTTACGGTTCGTTGCATTCAATGCAATATACCCTTCGCGACTTTCTTAGCAAACATCATGTAATTTCTAAAACACATGCGGCAAAATTAGACGATTTGTATTAGACTTATTGTATGGAACATCCAGTGCGGCATCGAGTAGAGTCAAGAGTGATTTCAAGTGGTGGTGGGCAACTTTTAGAATTGTAATGAAGCGAGCGTCCAGAGGAAATTGAGCCTAGAGCTCTGATACCAATATGTCACGCCCCGACCCGAAATTACCCGAATAATCGTCCTTGCAGGGGACGTGAAGCCGCACGAGCCTGGAGTTGTGCTCGTGCAAGGCAAGATGACAAGTTCTCAAATGGTTATCTTTTGATTCGATATTAACAACGAAAGGAAAACAGAGTATACGAAACAATTCTCTTTATTGATATCCGAAACTGAGGTTACAAAGGCTTTCGATAGCCTAACAATATATGCCAGATTGGCTACAACACTCAAGTTCTCTCTTGCCCACAAAGGATTTTACCGTTCCATACATCATGCCTACTATATCTCGGCCGCATCAATCCTGTTGTATAGTCCGAGCGTCAATGCGATCGCACGCTTCAATACGCTTCGGCATTCCAAGCCTCAACGCGTTCAAGCAACGCTTCGCCGCGAGCCATCCATTTCCTGCACCCTGCATGAAGCTGGTGGGGGATCAGTACGTTCGTCCTCGCATGTACTGATGCAAAGATCTTCTTTCTAAACCGACATTTAGTATTTACGTTGAATCATGCAACTTAGCTTATGATCTTGCTATGTTCTCCTTAGGGTCAATTTTATGGCATATTCGAAAGCATAAAGCATATTAGCATGGCAAGTATGTTATTCGAATTGAAATAGGCAAGCAAACAAGTAATCTCGTGTTTGTTTCGTGGCGCGACTTCTTACCAAGTCGACGCACTCGCCCTTGCACCGATGCAAGGAGAAAGCGCCCTATTTCTTCTGTCATGTTATAAGTGCATCTCTAAGCAGGATCTATGTGTGGGACGCATGCGCGCCTACACTTTCAATCCATCGTTCCTTAGCTATATGAGGGCCATTGGCGTATCCGTGCCAGAATGGACTAAAGGAGTTCCTTACTTTCTTTTCTCTCCTTCTTTTATCAATATTGGTCGGGCTGCCCGACGTTTAACGGGTGGGTTGCGGTCCCAACAACCGAAATGTTGCCACTGCATACCATCATTTGTGGCTTTTCTCGTCTATAAGACGAGTTCTACTCATCGTAAGGATGTGCGCCTACAAAGATTATTCATTTCCCTCCTAGGCCAAGCGGTTCCGGGACGCTCCGGCATTTAACCATTTGTGGGAAACACTCGTGCACGAGTTATTATCACATTAATGTCAAGTCAATCCCATTCGACCATGCGACGCCCTTATTATTTAAACAACCAAGCATAGTCTTAAGTCCGAGACTCAGAATTTATCATCTCGCGTTTCTTCCGTTAACTTTCTACGTTCTTACATTTCGTACTTCGTTTCAATGTTCAATGGCATTATGTCTCAACTTAATGTTCCTCAACCGAACGACTCGAATGTCTCGAACACCTTTCGAGGCATCATGTCATATCCGACAGTTCCGCCACATTCATGCCACAACTGTATTCTCTCGCAACGAAGCCATCTTTTACTATCTCGTGCACGTAGGCACGTTTCGACCGTATTTCCATGTTCTATGACTTAGTATTCAATGTTCGTGGCTTGCGCACTAGGGCGCTCGCCTATTGTCTTTTAATGTTCTAGCCTTTTTAACTCGTGCGCGAAGGCACGCTATGGTTCGTGCACTAAGGCACTCGCCGAATATAGTTATCCCACGTTCTTGCGGCTTGTGCACCGAGGCGCTCGCCTTTGCGATATCCAATGTTCCATAGCGACTCTTGCATTTGATGCACGTTTTATTTCAATTGTACTTACTTAGTGTTCGACACACACTATGATTTATCTTTGATCGGACCATGCCCGTGGCGTCGATAGGTTAAATTTTAGCATACGATGATACATTTGACTTATCGCATGAAGGAGTAAAAAGAAGAGTCAATCCTTCCACCTTGAGTCGATACGCCTTTGTCATTTCGCCGAGCCGATGCGGCTCGATTTTATAACTTTGTTGCACGGCCACTCTCCTGACTTAGCCATTCGAGCACTTCGTGCTTCATTGAATTATACGTCCGATTTGGCTTACCGTGCCCAAGTCCCAGTCTGTCGCAAGGCGGTGATTTGGTTTCGTGGACCCCTTACTAAATATGACAAAAGATCGACCTCTAATATTTTCGTGTCAACGTATAACCTGCACACGAAACCAACTAAAAGCAATACTTGCATCGATTTGGACTTGCGCCTTGGTCGATTCGATTTCTTAGAATCTTTGAGCCGATTCAACGTACTCATCCTTCGGGGCAACGCGATGCTTCGCATCGATTCACTCGATGCATTCTTTGGGACAAGGCAACTCTTCGCATCGACTTAGTTCGATGCGTTGCTCGGGACAACGTAACTCTTGTATCGATTCGTATCGATACATTTCATTTGGTCAACGCGACTTGTTGAGTCAACGCTTCAGCGTAATACGCCGTACGGAGCGGGGCATTACACACTCGACCTTCCCTCAAATTTAGATCTTTTATCGTGACCATGTAATTATTTGAAACTTAGAAATGATTAGAATCATTCCCTTGACCATACCCTTATCTATGAGACTAATTTCTCTCTAGAAACTGTGTCCTTAACTTATTTTACCTTGATCTACGGGATTTCCTTAATTATCCTTATTTCGTGCCTTAACCTTTTTGTGCATTAATGAAAACCCACTTTTTATTTTTGATCATTTGGTGTCCCCTATCGTGACATTGATATTTCGGAGCACGAGACCAGTTGTTACCTTTCAACAATTCTCATATGCAAGACCTAGACGAGCCCATCTTCATGTAGACATATCATGTCCCACTAAACCACGTCCCCTTGTGCTCTAATTTTTACGATACGACTTTCGGGTCATAATGACTAAACTATAATCATTACCATGTTAGCTAAATACTTCTCGACTACGGATAGGGACTCAACCTCAACTCAAAACTCTCGACCCAATATATGATATGATTCCTTAAATGTTTAACTTTTTGCTTTATCTTGATTGCTTAAATTTTCATACCTTATCTTGATTTACTTACGCATAACACCCTTCTACTCTCCATGCAAAATTAACAACCCTTATTTTTCTCATTTCCGATTAAATTGCTTCACTCATAGTTCACCTTGATTCCTCCATGGTTTATGCAATTTGTTCATTTTATGATTACATTGTTCGAATATGAATTTGATCATGACATCCTTTGGTTGGAAAGACGTTAGATTAGAAAATCCCTAGCGAAAGGTAGCGGTATAGTTGAATAAGATGATTAAATATATGCATAGATAAAATCTTGAGGTAAAACCTATGAGGTGGAGTATATTTTATGATCAAAGGAGAGTAGATTTTTGTTCGACAGATTGATTCTTTATTTTATGAGATGATAAATAGAGTGTTTAAAGAATTCAAGAAGATTGTAAAATTTTAAAACTCTTGATGATTTAACTATATGATGATGGTAAATTTAAAGGTCATAACAAGGTGAGATAAATTTTACTCTCGACTAAATTGGATGAAATTTTTTTTATTCTTGAAGATAATTATGCGAGAGGGACTAGCACGAGAGAAAATATGTAGGAAAAAGATTATGAGAGAAATATTGAATGGGACGTTTGGACTTATCAAAGATTTTGCGATTATGGTTATAAAATTATATCAAAGTAACCTTGATTATACCTTCGACTAATTGATTTATTAAACTTAAGAAAGTTAGAGCTCGAGAAAATATATAGGTATGTCGAAAGATGTTGCTGCATATTAAAGTTCATGAAAACATATTTTAAAGGTATCAATTGTTTTGAGAGTTGAATAAACATCAGTTGAAGGTCGATATATACATGAGCATGCTTCAAGAATTTTAAGTAGTGTTTGAGATTATTTTAAGGATAGCTATCAACCCGAATAAAGGAAAGAAAGAACTGCGCTAAAAGAATTTATTAAGGAAAAACGCTTACCTTGATAAAAAAAATCTTTGATTATGATGAATATTTTATTGAGTTACGATTCAACAGCGAGATTGAAGGAGTTATTGTCTATTTATAAGGTTGCATGTCTATACGAAAAAGGTAGCATTGATTGATTTTAAACATTGATAGGTTGCCATGCATTGACCAATCTTCTAACCATTTAATTTTCATCGAATATCGATTCTTCACTCGTCCAATGATTTAAATCATGGTTTCTTATGGCAAAACTCTTTCTAACTCCTCAACCCTACCTATCCTAATTATTCCTAAATTTCGAGGACGAAATTCTTTTAAGTTGGGTAGGATGTAAACCCCCTAAATTTCTACTACAATTTTTTTAAATTTAAATAAATTATTTTATTTGTACTTCGTATTTGTAAGGCGCGTGCGAATTCGAGTTCTCGTAATTGTTCGTCGCGTACGAGTTCGTATTTTTCGTATTGGCTCGTCGAGCGCGAATATGTGCGAGATACATATTTTTGAAAATGTTTTATAGATTTTTATATAAGGAGAAGTATATTTCTAACATGCGAGTAATATTTTCAAAATATTAAAAGGGCATCGTGCCGATATTTTAAAAACCATGTTTTATTATTTTAAGAAGACTAGTGTCACGTCCCAAAGCCAGAATACTGGAGAGCCGGGACGGACATAGCCAGCTACGTATATTGAAGTGCAACCCACCTCGCTATACGGTCACGACTGTCTAGATACATGAGGGTTTAACTACAAGCCAACAGTCTCTTATGGTCATGAATAAGCCTAGTGTCTCAATCACAAGCAAGTAAGCAATGTCACAAGATATAAGATCACCAAATATACAATAGTAAGGCGTCCCAAACATTACATATTCAGCTGATCATGAAGCTAGTCGTTACAAAATGTGAAGACTAGCAAGAGTTTAGTCATACATGATCAACCCTAGGATCTGTCAATCATGTTACAGCCCGTAGGCAGACAGTAAGTAAAGGTTCAATCGAGCTAAACAGGTGCTCGTCGGCTAAACGCCTCAAAAGAATATTTTTACAATAAAGTGGAAGAGCCAAAAATAACCCACTCGTTGCCCTAGTTACGCCTGGTGGTCACCATCGGGCTGGAAAGTCGACAGATCCTCTGGAGCTGCTCCGAAATATGGCCATACGAAACCAGCTGGGTCAGATCCCAGAAAGTACAAGTGCCACAAAGGAAGCTTCACTTAGGAACTAAAACCAGCAATTAGCACAAGAATAAAATTATATAATAAAAGACAGGAATTATGGAAAAGCATGACAGGATGATATACGATGAGGTAACCATGGAAATATTCAGATAACCAGGTTACAACCCGTAAACCAAACAAGGACCGGGATTGTAACCCTTCATCTGAACGGAACTTGGTTTCCCACCATTTATCGTCAAGATAATATAAGAAAATCAGGTCATGTAACAATCTGGTACAGGATCAAGACAAGACTTAGACTGATCATTCCCTATCCAACAATCACGGCCAAGCAATAAGTACGGCTTGATACTTTAACTAACTAAGGTTATCACAGGCCTAGTTACTAACAAGATGCAGTAAGATTATTCAACAACCACAAGTCCTGCAGACCATCCAGGTTACCCAGGTCGAATATTAGGGGTTGAATTCAAGTGGGTACATCGTCCAGGAAACGCATATACCCTTAGGTGACTTAGAGGGTGCAACACATGACAGTGTGCTGGAAATGTGCCCTACTCGACGGCAGGCTACAGATCCCAAGCGCGCCCGGGTAACGGGATTGCCTGTAGCTGGGAAATCTCTTCATGACTACTGTGTTATTCTAGTTATTAGCCTTAGTCCATTTTAGTAGGTATCCCTGACCGTAGTACTTAGGGGTCCCATCCTAAGCATGATGCAAGACAAGACTGATTCATTTGTACAAGCACAATCGTCCACGGTGTCCAGGTTATTCATACTTGTCAAGTCATGTTACGTTAGCTGTCGCAACAGCAATTCGAGACATATTATGCCAGGTTTACTTGTCAGGAGTGCGCCACGACGGGCCACTATCATGCATTATCATGTCGTGACCATGTATCATGTCAGGTTCATGTATCATGTCGTGTTCATGTCATAATTATCCCACATTACACTAAGGATCAAGAGAAACAACACGGATAAGATAACAAGATTTGTCATGGTAAAACAAATGGTACAAGAGATCAAAAGGGGTGCCAGAGACAGCATGCACCAGCAAACAGCATGCGCCAATAAACAGCATGCGCCAGCAAAACAGCATGCGCCAGCAAACAGCATGCGCTAGCAAACAGCCAGCAAAACAGCATGCGCCAGCAAATAGCCAGCAACAGCATGCGCCAGCAAACAGCATGACAACAGCTTTTTGCAAGCAAACAGCATGCGCCAGGAAACAGCTGCGCCAGGACAGCATGCGCCAGCAAACAGCATGCGCTAGCAAACAGCATGTGCCAGAAAACAGCATACGCCAGGACAGCATGCGCCAACAAATAGCATGCGCCAGCAAACAGCATGGCAACAACTTTTTGCCACCAAACAGCATACGCCAGAAAATAGCATGCGCCAGGACAGCATGCGCCAGCAAACAGCATGGCAACAAATTTTTGCTAGCAAACAGCATGCGCCAGGAAACAGCATGCGCCAGGACAGCATGCGCCAGCAAACAGCTTGCGCCAGCAAACAGCTTGGCAACAGCTTTTTGCCAGCAAACAGCATGCGTTGCTCATCTTCCCCAACCAGCCTCCAATGGCCATGAAAACCCATAATCCAAAAGACTATAAATCACTAAAAATAAGTCAAAATCAGGACTTCCAATGGTCTAAATTGGGTAGAATCAAATTTTCTACAACATGGAACCATCAAAACTTGAAAACAAGAAGGTTTGATAGATCAAAACCATGAAAATCTAAAAATGTCTAAAACTTAGATCTACAAGAAAATATAAAATGACAAGAACTAAGGTGGATTAGAAAGTTGCATAGAAGAGTTTAGAACAATAAAAATGGTGGGTTCCTTCATGAAGCAAGTTGCACTTGCCTAGGCTAGGGTTCTCTTGGTTGGTGGTGGAGAGTAAATAAAGAAGGAAGGAAGTAATGATGAGAGAGAAAGGGAAGGGGTTATAAATAAGGAGGGTGGTGGTAGATAGGAGGGTTCACCTTTGGTTCATGATGAACCAAAGCAAACCAAGCCAAGCCGAACCAACCCAAGAATAAACCAATCAATGAAATACTAGAATAAATCAAGCAGGGAGACATGTAATACGGGTCAAATTACGTATACGTATACCAAGATACGCAATACGAACCACAGGCATTACAACTAGTTTATCTTGTTAGCGAATTAGAAAACTATGTTCATATAAATGTTCTTTTCCCATATGAATACGTAAAATATAACTTACGTATAAATTGATTTTCGAAACTTATTTTTATTCATGGTTTTAAAAGGTGTCCCAGTATTGAAATAATTATTATGATTTTCAAAATTAATTATTATTATATTTTATTTGAAATTTTGTTTGAGTGAATATTTGATTAAATACAGTAATTTAAATTATAGAAGATATTATTTTAAATTAAATAAAGATTTCATCTAGATTTAAATCGATTTTGATTAGATTAATTTTTAAGTCGATTGAATTAATAGGGAATTTATTTCTTGGAGAATTTAAACAATGCTAGTCTTTATCCAACTAGGAGCACCACCTCCTATATAAGGAGAGGCTCCTTTTTTTTCTTCTCCATAAAAACTTTTTCCATCCAATTTTTTTTCAAGTGCATGGTGTCCGTGCTTTTTCCATCCACTACATTTTCTTTACAAATACAATTAACTCTTCGTGTCCGACAACTCCGGACACACCCGTCCCGTGCCTCGTAGGACACGACCCATCAATCCTAAACCTATCTCTGGTAGTAGCCCCACCGCCAGGCTCCGTGGCAATTTTGATCCTGTCCTCGCCAAGAGCAACAGCCTTTCCGACACCGCCTCTGTTTCCTGACACCACCAGGTTAGCCACCGCGGCTTCTTCGCTCGTCCCCTCCAGCCACCATCGCCATTGGCACCACCCTACCACTCTTCCCATCACTCCTGTGGCCACCACCACCCCTAGGTCCAGCGACCACGACCCTCGCCACCGCCTATACCAACGCCAACACCACCGCTATTTTTTTCGACCACCATAGCCATTGTCAGAATCCGCCTGCCTTCTTCCCTAAACCCAGCACCACCACCACCTGAACCGGTGGCCGCAAGCCCCCGCTCCACCATCGTCACCAACATCCTAGAAAAATAAAGAGAAAAAAACCTAAACCTAACCCTCACATGGCCGCCGGCCCGGTGTCGACCTCCGTGCCGAGCCATCCTCCACACCACGCGGCCACCAGCATTAGCCGTCGTCGAAACCCCTACGCCACCCGCAGCAATCGTCGATGAGCCCCATCTTTCCCCTCCGCGTCCACATCCTCGGTAGCACCGCCGCCTTCCTCTTGGCCGACGAAGCCCTCGTATCGACCGCTGCTGTGCTTGGTCGCCTCCGCCGCGCCGAGCCAAAACCCCAGACTACGGTGCTCCCTCCACCATCGGGTCCGCTGCCCTCCGCGGTCCGATCAACCGTCGCGTCCCGAGCCGCCGGCGTACTCCGGTACACTCCGCTTTCCCTGCTCCCCCTCCCCCTTACGTTTTCTCCTCTGTTCTCTCTCTCTCCCACTGTGTTCTAATTTGGGGGAAGAGAGTAGTATAATTAGTAGAGGTTTCATATTAATGTTATTATTATTATTATTATTATTATTATTATTATTATTATTATTTCTATTATTATTATCATTAGTATTATTATTGGTATATTTAATTATCCTGGTTATAATGTAAGTCATTATACATATAAATATTTTTGGTAAAATTTATGACCAATTAATTATAGTTTTAATTTAAATAATATTCCTAGTAGTATTCGAGTATCTACCTAAAATATTTTCAACCAATGAAATATAGTCTTGTCAAATATTCATTTTTTATTTATTTATAGAAAGACAGCTTCCTTCCTAAAATTTATTTTACAAAAGTTATCTTTAGTACTAAGATGTTCCTCTAGATATATATGTATTTGACAAAATTATAGTTTTGGCTTAAATGAGTTATTAATATTGTCAAATATTTATTTAATATAATTTCGTTTATAAAGTGTAGTTTTATCAATAAAAATATTTTTACAAAACTTATATTTAGCCTAAAACAAAATTTTAATGTATTTTTCCTAAAAGCATATTTTGACTAATACACATAAGCCTCTATCTAAATTTTTTATTTTTACAAACTAGAGTATCTTAGCGTAAAACAATTTTTGACACTTTTCTAAGAAATGATTTTAATTAATAAAAAGCTAGTTTTCAAGTATTATGATTATTTCTAAAATAGTATAAGTATTCCTGTACTCCAATCTATTTTCGATTATTATCGTCGATCATGACTAAATCGTGCCTTCATATTTTCTCATGGACTTTGGACCTCTACACATCGAACATGGCTATTGGACTAATTGGGACCTGTTAGATCACCACACCGGGCAGTACCCCAGGCAAGACACCTTGCCTTTACCGTTTATTTAATTGCTCAATATCATGCATGCTTTTACTTATTTCTAGTAAATATAAAATTCTTCTTTCAAAACTGTATGTAGATGCAAATTACTATACTTTAGTTTTCTTGTTGCATTTTGGCCTAGAGTTAAGGAACCGCCCTTTGTGTGTACTGCATTCATTGGTCTCGACACTTGTGTGCTACGAAGTCGCGAGTCGCATATAGATATGGACTTGCGTGCTGACTGATTATTGGTGCGTACAGGCCGTGCGTTAGGATATAACTGCAAATAGATTTGGATAGAAGACCTAGCAGTTACTAAGACTAAAACATTGTCGTGGAAACGATTCATGTTGTGTGTCGTGGAGACAACGCTTGTATAGTATCATGGGGAGGGAGGAGATAACTATTAGCGTAGGGGCTACATTTTATTTTTATGCACATTTCGGACTGATAGTGACCCAGATGAGCGATACTTGCGGCCCAGGGCAGATAGTGTCTCGTATGAGCGCTACGTGCTGCCAATCATCTTTTATTTGCGTGGCTTATCATACAACCCCTGCGTAGAATGTTGTCTCCAAAAGTGTATGGTTTCACATAGAATGGTTAGGGACCTTATCTGTTTAGGTTTATGTACTTTTCTATTGAGCTATTTACAATCAGTTTATGACATGATATTATGTGTCTTGTTACGTCCCTCCTAGTGATTTCTCCAGGTGTGTTTTGTGACTACCTGTAGGTGCTCTAGCCAAGGCCATGGCTTGCGCTCTATTCCGTCGAGATGTTGCTTTTGGATCGTCATCCCCTTCGCTCGACCAAATCACTTTCTTTGTATATTTTCTTCCCTATTTAAATTAGTTGGTAGTGGATTTGTCTCCGCCCAACGATTGTAATGACAAACTCAAAGTTGCTTTTATATTATTATTTATCTTCGTGGTTGAATTTAGTTCTTGGCTTTCTATATTTTACATCTTATGTATAAATACGAGCCTTTCATTTACTCGTACGTATACAGCTGGCATGGTACGTTTCTAGTCCTTCTATTTTGGGACTGTGGCGTTACACCTCAAGGATTGGCTCTGCGGCTGAGTCGGAAGAGACCTCTTGTTGCTCTGGTTTTTATGTCGTACTTGATTTGGCTTTAGCTTTGGTTTTTGTGAATATTTCAGATGGGTTTTCGTGACTTGTGTTTTCGAGTTTCGCATTCATATCGAAATTCCTTGAATTACACAGTGTTCTAATCAGTTGCTCATGCGATTGCAGGTGATCGCGTAGGCAACGTCAGCGCAGCCAACCAGTCCCTCTCATGAAGCAAGTCTAAGGTGAGTGGATGACCTCCTTCGCCTCGTCCCTCTATTTCAAAAGAAATATGAAGTTAAATGAAATACTTGTCATTATAGTGTAGAATCAAGAAAATCATGACACGATTCTTCACGAAACACTTGCTATCAAACTGTCGATATTGAAATGGAAAACATGCTTTCTTATGCAATTCCACTTAGCCTATGCAAAACAATGATTAACGTTTATCACAACGATATGGCTAAGTGAGTAAATCGACTAAGTTCAAAAGAAATGCTAAGTTTTGCAACTAAAAGAGAAATGATAAGGTTCTAGAAAAGAGATAGTATTTTTCAAGACTCTGCAAAACGGTCATTGGACAACTTGTCGACAAGGTGTAGTTTCCTCGAACGGTTGCCTAGACCAAGGGACCGATTCGGCCCGGGAGGAACGAGTATAGCAAGCGTCAGCCTTACATTGACGTGGGTTATTCGGGAACTTTCGCACAGGGCTCGTTACCCGCCGCGAAAGGGTCGCCGTCTAACCCAGCTATAGTCCGTGATGGCTTGACATTGCCAGTGACCTTCACACCCTTTCACTGCTTAACTAATGCACGTGACACGGGATGAATACATGATAGCTGCTTAATGTATACAATTTCAATTGCTTGCCTCAAAACATATTAACATGCAAAGCGATTGGATGGTAAGAAAGATCACAAAAATAGCTAGCTAACATGTTTATAAAACTGCTTGAATCAAATGCAGAGCTTGGATTTTAATTAGCCATTCTCCAGTACATGTGATCGTAGTGATCCTCGTTTTTTGCAGGTCCCGTGAATCAGGAAGGACGCGCCAACTAGCTCGACGACGTTCGAGATTTTGAAGCTTCGGCCGCGCGTCAAAGACTTGTCCCGCAACTCCAGTTTTGAAGGCTCTCAAATGTCCAAGAAAGATGGCTCAGCGTCCCTCCATTCCAGGTCACTGTAATACTCTGTTGTATATTGAGAGATGTACTGTGCATTGTATGGAACGACTATCTCATCGGCACTTTTTGTAATTGAGTCATGTTGTAGCCCGCGTGACATGAGTCATGTACTGGAGTCTGTAAATGATGTTCATTATCAATAAAGATCAAAGTTCTCTTTACTAAATGTGTGATTCAATTTGTCTGCTTGCTCTCTTAGATCTCGTGTTTCGGATTAACTTATGACTATGCCTTGTGCGATCGCAAATTAGGTTCGCACGGCATCACGTCCGGGGGACGACTATCGATTCAACGGAATCGGGGTGTGACAACAGAGATATAGGATCCTAATAGAATTCCTTGTTCTCTCTTAAGAACAAGTGATCTCAACTCCTAGAAGCAGCACTCCACATGTTACTCTACATTATGAGATTGGTTTGCACTGTTATTTTCAGACCATTTCTACTGTTGGTTCCTGAAAGGGTTTTTAATAGAATTATTTTGTATAAGGGTACCATGTTTAGGACCTAATTAGAAGTTGAGAACTAGATTTGTCCTTTTTAGACTTTGGGTACTTGAACTTTTTAGTGACAAAATTCGTCATTAAAAGACTCAGCTCGTCACTGAAAGTTCAATTCCGTTACCAACATGTGTCAATAAAAAAGTTCGATTACCCAAAATCTAAAACGAACAAATCCAGTCTACAAAGTCTAATTAGACCTACTCTGATCTTTCTAATATTTTATTTTTTTTTCCGTTCTGGACAAAAGCTAACTTCGGGTCGTTCCTCCCGAAGCTGTGTGCAACAACGGGGAGCCGGTAGTACGAGAGTTTTACCTCTAGAAAATTCGAGATCAAGTCTGCACATAAATCTCGAATAATCTCTTAGGACAACGTCCCGTACATGACTTCTCCACGTGCCGGTAACTCTAAACTTTGTTATTTTGTTTACTGTAAATCAAGGAAAACTTACAACAATTACTTCGCCAATAACCACGTTGAGGTACACTTCGCAATAGTTTGCATGGAAGTATCTATCATTCCTTAGACAAAGTCTCTTTGGTTAAAATCAAAAAATAACATGCAAGGGAAAGGTTTACGAGTGATGAGTACCTAACCCTTGCCCATATTCAAGAAACTGGAGGTTACAAGGAAGCCTGTAAATGACAAATACTTCCAGTATTGGAACCAAGTACTGTCAAAACTCAATGATATGGAGTAAAAAATGATGATTTGGTTTGTATCGGCATCAAAATCAAGTTCGAATGAAACTTAGCTGCCAAAGGTTAGCTCTGTAGAATTGTAATAAAGTATGCACCATAGAAGGATTTCAGGCCATTCATATCTGAGGAAAGGAACACTAACGTGAACAGTATTCTGAGTGAGGAGTGAGCCTTATTGGTCTCATAAGGCAGAAGCCATCACAATGTGTCCACGGAATTAAATTATTCCTCCAGCAACGGTGAACTTTTACTCCATGAGTCCGTATGATTCATCCATCCGTCCAGCCACCCACTGACAGTCGAATTTCTAGCAAACATGAACTGACATAAACGTCTTGAAGGACAAACAACAAAAATTCTCAACTTTATGAAGTTCCTTGGCTACAGCAATGGATGTACTCCAATTAACATAAACAAACACGAGAAAAAAAAAAATCAAAATATAATCAAGAAGAGATTATCGATGATCCTGCAAAATCATTCACCATAATTCCTTGAAAACAAATAAAAACTAACTGAATAACTGACAGAATACATATTGAAATATCCAGCGTATATCCTCGGGACTTGCTTATGTACATTACTCTCTCTAATCCAAAACTAACACAAAAGAGTTCCTCACTAGTCCAAAATACCAAACCAAAGACACCCAATTGACACTTCTACTCCCACCGCTGATGAACAACAACCCCTTCATCTCTGACCCTTCCATAGAGTGCCAAACACTCCCAATAGGCCCTCCTACTCTTCCTCTTCCCCCGAGTGTCGCACTCCAAGAACAGCTCGTCCACCAGATGAATCACGTTCCCCCTCACCATCTCCTCCACCGCGTCCGCGTCCGCCTCCATCACCACAAACTCCTCCGCCCTCACATTCTTCTCCAACCAATCCCCTATCCCTCCTCCCTCTTTCTTCACCAAATCCATCTTTACAATTTCAAACTCCGCACCCTTCTTCGGATACTCCCTTTCAAACCAGCCCGTGTTCCTCGCTCTCTTCTCTGTGCCGCCCACGTCTACGAAAACCCTCCTCGGATGCCCTACCAGCCAATTGTCATCACCTATTAGGTCGGGGAGGTAGTTTATCTTCTTGATCTTCTTCTCCTCTTCCTCCGGCTGCTCCAAAAATGCGTCTTCCAGCCCTTCCAAAGCTTCCTTCTTCGATCCCAAAACTGACAACAGTCGCCGAGCCACCTTGAATTCACCTTCATCGGCATGGGGTATCTTCTTCATCGTCGTTGAGAGCGAGAATGGATCATCCACCAATTTGGGCTCAACGGCGGCATCTGGCGAATCGGGTTGGAAGATATTGCACAGCCAAGGGAAAGACATTATGGCAGTCGCGAACAGTATCAATCTTGCGATGACCCGCAGCAATTTTGGATCGGGAAGGTGGACCACAAACTCGCTATAACCTTCGGATCTCCGGGTGCCTGCCTGTGGAGAGCTCTTCATGATCTCGGATTTTCTGGAGCGAGGAGATTGGAAAGAGGAAGAGTATTTTCTGAAAAGTTGAGTGGAAAGCCTGGAGCTTGGGAATGGGGGATTTATTGGGGAGAGGGGGAGGGGATATAACTGCAAGTGTTGGTGGTTATTCTGGGAGGCTGGTCTAACTGTTTTGTTTTGGGAAACTAATGGAAACTTGGTATGGACGCTGATGTCAGGGTGTCTGTTCTTGTTTTGGATTATACATGTAACGTATATGCATGTCTAATGCGACGTCTGCTGCTTTATGCTTAGGTGTTGTAAATGAGTGGTCACAACTACAAGTTCTTTGGGGCCTGTGAAATCTTGTAATTGTTGTTTCTCTAAATTGGGAGTCTAAATTTTAGGACAGGCTGTGTTGATACCATATAATGCTCTGCCATGAGATCTGATTGTGAGTTCGGGTGTAAGCTATTGGTTTGGATCCTAAAATGTAAATTTCAGGTTGGTTGCTATCAACCTGTGCGCATTAGATTCATAGGTTTGACACTTAACATCATACATGGGTTTGTAGATTTTAGTTATCGTTGTATTGTTCTTTTCGTTAGATATTGGATTCCTGTTATTGCAGAGATGTGCTTGGGGAGTGTAAGCAACCTGTTGCATGAGAGTTGCGTGAACTGCCTGTGATTTTTATAGGGTGCACAACTGGATAAGTTCGACTCGATCCTTGATTAATATTCAATCCGACTTGCCCAATAGAATTCCTTGTTCTCTCTTAAGAACAAGTGATCTCAACTCCTAGAAGCAGCACTCCACATGTTACTGTACATTAAGATTTAAGAGATTGGTTTGTTATGTTATTTTGGAGCCATTTCGAAAGGGTTTCTTTATATTATAGTCAATTGGTTGAAAGTATATTAGTATGGAATGGCAGAGATTTAGGGACCGTTAGATAGGTTTTATGAAATTTTATTTTGAAAACAATTTTCAAAAAAAATATTATAAATTTTTTTTTGGGGTATACAGATTTTGACTCTGCGTTTGGTTACTTTCATCTGAAAATGATTTTAAGAAACAAATGTTAAAAATTATGTTTGTTAAAAAGAATGTACAAAATATTTTTTTAATACAATTTTATAAAAATATTTATAATTGTGTGAATTTTTTATTATAAAATATTAATTATTTCTTTTTTTAAAATTACATTTTTTTACAATATATTAATGGGTCTTCTTCTGTGTCTTGAGATATGTACTGTGTCATTTTGCTCAAAATGTGGATAGTGTTCATTTTATTGGAGTGCATAAATTCTTTGTTTATGTTCTTCAGTTTAAGACTCTTTGGGCATTTATAATATCTTTTTTGTCGCTTCTTCTGGAATCTATGTTCGCAAGGAGTTGTAGAATTACACAAGGATACCTAACGTTTTGTGATTTTGTGAAGAATGCTGTCATTCGACAGGAAAGTAATTATATTATTGAGAGTTTTATATTAACTATATGTTATCGGCATGTTGTCATCTTGGGATTAATGATTTGATTGCCCATGCCTTCCGGCAGAATGTATGCTATTGCTTATTGTAAACTCCTACAATACGAGACCGATCATTGACGAATATGTATATGAATAATATAATTAGGCATACTACTTGTAGGTTGCTTGACAATAATATTTTTTTCGATTTTAAAAAAAAAAGTTGACCGGCATTTTTAAAGTGTTTAAAAATATCTTGTTTGATAATCTTTAGAGTTGTTATTTTTGGTCTGCTAAAAAATCTTTAAAAAACTGTAAGTTTAATTTTGGATTTTTTTATAAACATTATAAATCGGAGTATTTTGAAGATTTCTAGTTTTTTTTTTTCTTTTATTTACATCGTTCAAAAAAATATAATTACAACTACTCATATTCTACTTCTTTTTTTTTCAACTCAATTTTTTTCTCTTGAGCTCCCATATGACGGCTATTTTTTAAGGTGAGCTTTTTGAAAGAATATTTTAGCAAATGTCTTCCTTTAAAATGTTGAAAATAACAGATATTTTTGCCATTTTTTAAAAAGTAAATGTTCCATTTTTTTGGTACGGAATATTAAAAAAATTTAAAATATACGCCTACTTTTTTAACATTTTTTTTTGTTTTTACGCAGGAGTGGAATTTTTGCTAGTTAAAAAAAAATATGGGATGTATATACTAGTTTCAACATTTAAAATGGGAGGATTTGCTAAATTGTTTTACTTTTGCCATCTATTAGATCACGTAGTGAATAATTGTTATAAAGTTTTACGGTCCATTTGATATGGTATTGAATATTTTGCTTTCAACATTTATGATTTACTACTTGTCAAACTATTTCACGCTACAAGTTATATAAGTGTTTAAGCTTAGGGGTGAGCATATTCGGTTTTGGACCGAAAATCGAATCGAACTGAATAACAGATTTGGCATGGTTTAAAAAAATTCGATTAGTTTATATATATATATATATATATATATATATATATATATATATATATATATATATATATATGAGGAAGGATTTACATCTCCTCATTTTTGCATACTCCAAGCATCCCTATGATAACACCGGATGTTGTTTAAGTTGTCTAATTTTAACCGTGGAAAAATCAACGATTAAGATTAGATGACTTAAACCAAATCCAACGGATGTGAAAGAGGGGATGCAAAAGTGAGAGGATGCGGATTGGACCAACCGGCTGGTTTTGTATAACCTATGTTATACACGTTGGATTGGAATTACATGGTTGAGATTAAATGACTTAAAAAGATGGTGGGGTCTACACCTTTTAATCTCAACCATAAAAGATAAGATGGTTTTATAATACAAAACCAGCAAGCTGATTTTTCACAAACGATTGGGAGGTTCGAACATTACCGGTTACTCCGAATGACCCGCTCCACTACCACTAGACTAGAGAACTCGGACACATATATAGGTATATACTAAATATATCTAAACATATTTAGCAACTATATATATTAATAAATAGTGCGTGACAAGGAGGATAGTTGTTTTTCTATTTAAAAAGTGCAAAAGGTATCACATCAAACTACATTTAAAAAATATATATATACTTAATTAGCTACATGTCTCATTAGATATAATGAATAATTTTAATTAGTAAAGTTAGATAATAATGTATTGGGAAAAAAATTATGGTGAAATTATTATTTTTTTAATTATCTTATAGATTTTCTTTATGAATTGATTGGCACCAAAGTAGGATTTGAAATGGGTGCAAAATCTTTAGCTCAAAGAAATATAAACGGTGGTCGATTAAACCACAGGATCCATTCACTCAAATAAATCACCACTTACTTAACAAACACAAGTACACGCAAATTCATGGTAAACTGGACACACACCACGGCGGCTGAAACCCAATTCACTGTAAACTGGACACCGCGGCGGCAAAGGTTTCAGCGTTGATCCAGGAAGGAATCAAAGATGTGGACACAAGCATCTCATCCCACGTAATCTCTCTCTCTCTCTCTCTTTAATATATCAAGCGAATTTTTTTTTTTTTTTCTAGTTTGGCACTCAATTGTATGGATGGATCTCCTATTTATTTATTTATTCTCCTCCACCTCCTTCTACAGTACTCCTCCTCCCTCCACGTCCACGGAAACCCTTCGACTCGACTTCTTGAATCTCTTCTCCTCCGGAAGGTCCAACAATGCAAGTGCAACCGACAAAAGTCTCCTCCGGCCACCCCCCGCAGTGGCGTGAGACGTCTTCTTTATCGCCACCACGGTCGACCCGAACCGTCTGATGTACGCCACCCTGTAATTCCGCGGCAGGCGGAAGAATCCGGCCGGGTCCGTCCCGAGCCTCACCGCCGCCACTCCCCCGACCTTGAGGACCCGGTCCACGAACCCGAACGTCGAGTCGGTGAGCCCGTCGGCAGCGAGGCAGAAGTCGACCGACCAGTCCTCGACCGCCGCCGCCGCCCCGGCCTCCGCCGGAAGCACCGGATCGATGCCGTTCTTCTTCAGGAACGGCAGCCTCGAGCTCGGGTCTCCGAGCAGCAGAGCAGTGGCTCCGGGAGCGAACAGCCCTTGGCGCTTGAGGTCGCGGATCAGCATGGGGAGCGAGAACGGGTCGTCGATCCACTTGCGCTCGGCGGCCGCGGCGCCGGCCGGGCCGGAAGAGCGGAACGCGAGGCGGAGCCACGGGAGGGAGAGGATGGCGGCGGCCAGGAGCACCGACCTCGCGATCAGCCGCAGCAGCTTGAGGTCCGGAAGGTCGATCACCAGCTCGTCGTGGTCGTGGTTCCTTCTCCCGGTGTTTATTCTAGCAGTAATCTTCATCGCTATTAATTCTTTAAAAAATAAACCAAGTTGCTTTGAATTTTTTTTTTTTTACAGAAGAGAGGGTTGGGATTGGAGGAGCGCTAGCGAGTGCAGAATCGGGAAGCGGTGTGGTTGCCACCCACGAGAGCCAAGCGCTTGCTTTGGGATGTCGAGCGGAGGAGCATCAGCTGACGGAAGCGGTGGACGTCCATGGAGGCTCTCGGTCGGAGGATCAACGGAGATGGGATCGGAGCATTGGCATTAGGTCTCCACCGACACTCTCGCCAGTGGGAAGAGGGGTATTTTGGGGAATAGGAGTGTGTTTTGCAATTGGGACGGATGTGGAGTGGAGTGGAGAGTTTAGGACCAGGAATGGGGAATTTATTGGGAATTAGAGGAGGGGTTGTTTGGGAAGGATTGGGGTTGGGGTTACTTTGGTAAATTGCTCAACGGTTCTGCTGAAAGAGGTAAGAGGTTGTATCCACGCGTGTCAGACTGTCAGTACTGACGTGTTTTACTAATAACTAAGAATATTATACGGAGAGTTAAATTTTAATGGAATTAAGAGGGGGAGACCAATTTCAAAAAAATCTCTCTCTCTCTATATATATATACTATTACAAAAGAAATTCAGCGTTTCACATAATTTTTTTTTCTAATATTATTAGAAAATAATTTAAATATTTAAATATATTTAAATTAAAAGTTGCTGCATATATATTTATATTAAGATTTAGTTATATTTTAATTATAATTCGTTATGGATATATATGAATAAGAGAGAGTAGGTTATGTGAAAGAAAAGAAAAAAAAAGTTTAAAATTTACATATATTTTTTTAACAAAATGGTTGATATACGTATAGTTTTGACAACTCATTTTGTGAGTTGTTTCCAAGGCGCATTCTAATGGTAGAGACAATGGGGCTTAGGAAGGGCTAAAAAAATCGTCCAAGTCGTTTGTATATCATTCAATGATTATTTAATAACTAGCATCGTATGTATATCCCTTTCGTAGAAATAATTAAAAATCTTATATCTAAAAATATCAAAATCTATAAACATATTTATAACATATTCTAATTAAATATATTAAAATTTTAAACTAATTATATGGTATTATTTAAACTAATTACATGGTATTATCTAAACATATATCCAAAGTTCTACAAATAACGTATTTTAACTAAAACATATTCATATCACTTGCAAAATATTTTTGTAATTTAATTTTTTATCTATTTTTTAATAAAATTTTTTTCTTTTTACGTGCACGTGAACATACAAGTTATTATAAGACGGCTTGAAAGCGGCTCAAGTCCAAACCGAGTATTCTCCATTGAATAAAAAAAAAGACAATCTAACCATCCTAGCTTCTCACCTATTTTAAAAATCAAAATCAAAATTAAAATTAAAATTAACTACCTTAACATATAACAAATCCTAAAATATATTAAATATTTAAATTATATGTAAACTAAATACATGATATTATCTAACTAAATACATACAAAATTATAAAAATATATTTATAACAAATTTAATTAAAATATATTCACATAATATTTTAAAATTTTAAAATTTGTATCTAATTTGTTAACTCTATTATATTTTTTAGGTACCTAAAATTAAAATTAACTACCTTAATATATAACAAATCCTAAAATATATTCAATATTTAAATTATATGTAAACTAAATACATGATATTATCTAACTAAATACATACAAAATTATAAAAATATATTTATAACAAATTTAATTAAAAATATTCACATAATATTTTAAAATTTTAAAATTTGTATCTAATTTGTTAACTCTATTATATATTTTTTGGTACGTGTAACACAGTTGAATGTGACTATATATATTTATATAGAGAGAGAGAGGGGAGATGATACACTATTTTTTTGCAACATTCTTGAAAATCAGAAATATTTGACCTATTTTATAGGGAAATACGAAAAGTGAGCTGTTATATTTCTGATTTTCTATAATGCGACAACTTTATTTGAGCATTCTTCTTTTAAAGAATCTTTTACAAAGAAAAGATGAAACTTAATAGTAGCTTTTTTATTATCAGTTATACAAACGAGAAAGAAAGAAGAATAATAATCAAATTATCAAATAATAGTTTATTGACCTAAGCTAGCTAGTAGCTAGACAAAAAACTTGATCTGACATTTGGATCTATTATTATAAAGCTTACCATGTCCATTATCCTCCACCTAATTACGTCCGACATTCAATGATTGCATTCGCATCCATTGCATATGCATACGTGTCGATACATGCAACGACGAGAACAAGTAGGTCCACATCACATGGCTCGATCGACCTGTACTCAAACGCTGAAGGTGATTCGTCATTCGTGTGGTAAATTTTGAAAAGAACTACTTAGTTAAACTGACCTGGACATTTATACTGGTGGTAGCCCATGTACGTATTCCTCTGAACTAATTTTTATTTATTATATACTATTAGTTGTTATTATTTACACTTCTAAAATATCATTCTATACTCTTTTATTAAATTTGACATTAATTTGTACATGTATGGAGAATAGATACATGATAATATTTTAGGAGCACCAACAATATTAATGCAATAACAAATTTGAAATATGAATGATAGAAAATTAAAAAAAACTACATTGTAACAATTTAGGAGTACTTTATTATTTATTTTATTTTGTATGTTTTTTTTAAAATCATCACACAATCCTTCTCGTACAAAATATTAGTCAGAGTTAAGAGACCGTCGTCTATCTGGTTGAGCGACAACGAGGCACACGAAATGGAATCTCCCTTCCCCGCAAATGTCCAAAACTCCATTAAATCCCAGCATGCATGTGACCTCTCTTCTCTGAAGAGACTATGAATGAAAGCTATAGAAACGAAGGCAGGCTTTGATAAGGATAGGCAGCTACTGCATGTACAAATTCAAGCCATTATTGTCATCTACAAGTACTACTTGAACATGGGATGTTCTTCATGAGCTTTGCTATGTCTACAACAAAATTCTTACAATTTTCTTACAATCGTCACGTGTCGGACTTTAATTGAAGAAGAAAAAAAAAATGACGGGATCGAATGGAGCCCATGTAGCAGGAGGGGTGGGATCCGATAAAATCCATGTATAAAGAGTGGGAGAGAGATGTAAGTATTTGATTGTAGACTTAGCATTTTCTCGTTGTTCCTTCTTCATTTTATTTCATTTCATTGTTCAGTTCACCTTTGGAATCTCCATCGTGTGCAATTCTGTGTGCGCGCATCAAGTAGCCTGCAACAATAGCCACGCCTCCAAGTCTTAATTTCACTGCATAGATCATGTGCCATGTCATCCGAGTTTGGGCTAGGGTTTTGAAATTTTTTACAGCACCATGGCTCCACGCAGGAGAGATCATCGTGCGTCCAATGGATACCAGCTACGTAACACATTCAAATTAGTTCATATTTCAAATCAATCCAATTTTATGGTTTAGAATTGACTCGTGACAGACAGGCCCGGCCCAACCATTAGGCAGACTAGAGAGGACCCCAAAATGGTTGAAGGTCTCGTGTATATTAAATTATTATTTAGGTTATATTAAAATTAAGCCAACAAATATTAAAAGTTCAAAACCTTTGGATTAATATATTAAATGAGAATTATTTTAATATTTTAGCTGGTTTTTCCACTTCTTCTTTGGAAGAGGAGAACAATTAACTCTCATCCAGAGGCGGAACGACGTGAGAGGCTAGACCAAGGTGGGCTCCAACCCACCACAATTTTTGTTCATATATATTTTATATATGTGTCAACCCACACCTAGCTCACTCTTAGTCTATCTTATAGCTTAAATTTATGCTTCCGCTCTTTTCGACACATATACCCTTCATCAAAAGGGGTGCAACTCGGACGGGTTGGGTCGGGTTTGAGGTCAACTCAAGTCCAACCCGATGAATCATAAGTCTAGTCCGAGCCCAAACCCGACCCAACCTCGGGTTCAATATATGAAGCCCAAGACCAAGTCCAGAGGAGCGGGTTGGGCTCGGATTGGGTCGGGTCCATCGGGTTTATCGGACTCTAATATAAAATTTAAAATAATTTTCAACAAAAGTAATATTAAACACATAATCAAATAACAATCAAGCCTTGATCGTTACAAAATACAAATTGAAATGAGAATTCTTTATAAGGAGTTAAAGAGTTTGGGTGGAAAAATTTAGGATTTAAACTTTTTATTTAAGAAGCATGAAAAACATATAAATAAAAATTATATATATTTCGGGTTTCGGGTTCTTTGGGCAACCCGACGCATGAACCCAATCCAACCCGGTTTTTGATCGGGTTCAAATATTTTAACCCGAGTCCGAATCCGAACCCAAGTATCTTCGACCCTAACCTAACCCATTAGCGGGTTTACCCGATCGAACTCGGGTTTAGCCCGTCCAAGTTGCACCCCTATCAAACAATGACTAAGCAAGCAGAGGCGGAACGAGTTTGTGGGCAAGGTGGGCTCCGGTCCATCCCTTTTTCTTTTTCTTTTTCTTTTTCTCTTTTTATATATAAGTCACAGAAATTGTTCTATAAATTTCTAGATCATATATATAGCTGTATTCTCGGGAGCCACCATAAGTTCAAAATTTTCAACATAGAAATGGTATGATCTGCTATTGTCAAGTCCATATCTTAGTTTTCTCCCTGATACATATATTTGTGGTGTATGAGTGACCAAATGATTCTAATAACAGCTTTCCACATATTGTCTGTAATGATATCTGTATATAGAAGCTCAAAGAACTTCGAAGATAAGTTAATCTTTGGTGGCTCAGAAAGGCATACCCTTTTTATGAGCACATCAGAGTTGGACATCTTTGTATTTTCGGTCCAAAGTAGCATTACCAAAGATGCCAAATGACTAAGCACAATAGCAAATGTAATATTTATATAAACAAAACTAACAATATTAACTCATGTTACAACTGAAACAAAGCCAAGTACACAGCTCTCAACAAGCGTACATAACGGAAACAAAGCAATCACTGTGCTAATGATGTAATTATATTGTCAACATGCAAATATATATGGTGACTTCATATGGCCTTCATGGGCTAGAGGCTGCTGGAGGTGGGGACAGAAAAGGAATTGGTGGAAACTGGAGGCCGGGGATGGAAAGCAATGGAGGAATGTTTGTAGGAATCGATGGAATGGTGGTGGGAATGGCGGTAGGGATGGAAGGCAATGGAGGAATGCTTGTAGGAATCGACGGAATGGTGGTCGGAATGGTGGTAGGGAGGGAAGGCAATGGAGGAATGCTTGTAGGAATTGAGGAAACGGAATTAGGAATGGATGGCAACGGTGGCAATGCAAGCGTTGGCAACGTAGTAGTTGGAACAGCCGGTGGCAGTGATGGCAACGTCGGAATGGTAGGGAGAGGAGGCAATTGCGGAGTCGGAGTTGGTACGGCGGGTGCAGCCTGCGGTGCTGGTGGAGTGTCCAAAAGATGGCGAGCTGCAAGGTTTGCATCAATGCAGAACAAGGCCATGAAAAGGTACAAGATCTGGATACGAGAGTAAGAGGCCATAGTTAGGAGTTTCGGAAAGAGCTGCAACTATTTCGGAAGTAGTTCAATCTCGTGCTTCTAATTTGTTTTGTGATGGCACAAGTTCTTATTCTTCAAAATTCTATCAAGGAAACAGTATCCCAGTCATGTAGTTTCTGCAACTATCTCGAAGATGTGGAAACGTACAAATGAAGTTAAGGTTTCTGAATACTATGAAGGCTCTTTTTCTGCCAAGTTTGAAAGCAGTGATGATTTGGAGGCTGTGCTGGATGGTGGTCCATGGAAGTTCAACAAGCATCTTCTTCTCATTGAGCGATGTCTTCCAAACAAATTACCTTGTGAATACTCTTTTGCAACGACACCATTTTGGATTCAATTCCATGGCCTACCGGTAAATCTCCTAACTATAGATTATATTTCGACATTGGCGGCAAGAGTTGGTGTTGTTAAGCCGATATCACTGCATGAAGCATCAAATTGGAGTTTATTTGCCCGACCTAGAGTCTATATCAATATTGTTGATCCCCTTCTTAGGCAGCTTCGTGTATCAATGGGCAATAACAAATTCTACATTGTGAAGTTGAGGTATGAGCGGCTTACCAAATTTTGTCTATTTTGTGGAAGACTTGGGCATGGTGTTGCCCATTGTTCTAATCATATTGAATTCAAAGCAATGATCAGTGATGAGTGGTCTTCTGATCAGAAAAAACATATTCATGAACTACTTGCTAAAAGATTGGATCATTCCATTTGTGTTAATTATGCTGCTCGCTTTTCCAAATCCAAAACGCCAATATCCACCTCCCCTACCTCATCAAAGTCGCAATCGGAAAATCCTCCTTCCACCAGTCCTCCGGCGACAGTTATTAACGTGACATCATCCACTATTCCACTATCATCACAGTTAACTTGTCTAACTTCTCCTTCAATTCTGGAAGCTACATCCACTACTCCAAATCAGTTATATTCTGTAACTTCCTCTTCACCTATTCACCCACCACTTATTCCAGAACACTTGATCCAGCCTCCTAATCATTCCCATGATACCATGATCACAAACACCATTGACACTTCTAATACATATCTTCATAATATTACCCTTGCTAACAATGCTATCCCCACTTCTGATACATCAACTTCTATTCCCACAGATACCATTCCTACATCTGATACACCCCCCACATCTGATACACCCCCCCTGTTATTCTTACAGCTCTCCACTCTCAACGTATCCCTCCTCTCTCTACGATCATGCCCACAAATATTTCTACATTTTCCTCTCCCTTAACTCATAATACCTTGCCAATCTCAAATCTCATGAATTCCTCTGTTTCCACATATGTTTCCAACAAATCTCATCATCCTATTCCAACTCCAACTCTCACACATACTTTCACCTCCCTTCTATCAGCTCTTACTTCAAATTCAAAAGATTTTATAGTTGACACTGGTACCAATCCTCCATTACCCAGAACCAACATTAATAATCTGGATACTCACCCTGTACCCATGCTCACAATGCCGGTTTCCAGAAATAATACAAAAAGGGTGCGTGACCACCTTGTTGATGATGATATGATCTATTCTATGAGACCATATAAGAGAATAACTGTTGATGATTCAGTGACTGAAGGCGCGGCTGGCCTACAACAGCCTTCCTCCCCATGATCTTCTCATGGAATTGTCGGGGTTTGAGAAATGACCCGACAATTCGTACTATTCATTCATTTCTCCGGGCATCTAATCCTAGTGTCATTTTCTTATCGGAAACTAGGTGCTCGTCAAATGTAGCTTCTTCTTTATCTACTAAATTGGGTTTTCCACATTGTTATGCTCTGTCCTCAAATGGAATGTCGGGTGGGTTACTTTTATGTTGGAAGGCTGATGTCACCATCACTGTCATCTCCTCTTCGTCAAACTATTTTTATACCTCATTTACATCTGTTGACAGTAATCAAACATGGCACATTCTCTTCTTATATGGTCCTCCAATGGTGTTGAATAGACCTCTGTTCTGGCACCAAATGGGAATTCTGGTTAGAGCTATAACTGATCCATGGTTATGCATTGGTGATTGCAATTCCATTCTTCATCCTTCTGAAAAACGTGGTGGCTCCTCATTCAATTATCATCATCATAAATTCATCAAGTGGTTCAATTATGTAGGTGCTATGGACATTAATTATTCTGGTCCTGCTTTCACATGGAATAACAGAAGATCTCCTAGATGCAATGTTGCTGAACGATTAGATAGAGCCATGGCAGATACCAAATGGGTTTCTCTTTTTCCTAAAGCTGGGAAACTACACCAACCATGCTTCAATAGTGATCATAATCCGATCCTATTGCAATTGAATATCTCATTGGTTAAATATAGACCACTTATCCGATTTGAGGCTGCTTGGTCCCAGGAACCAGATTATAAGAATGTGATCAATAATTTGTGGAGGAACTCTCGATCCCAAGAATTGCTACCAAAGTTGAGGAGTTTACTACCTAAATTACATAAGTGGGGGAATACAAGACTTCGCCATATTGACATTGACATTAAGCAATGTCAGGACAGGCTTATTACTATTCAGAGCCTTCCTCCTACTGAAGCTATACTTGCTGAAGAAAAAGATATCCAGATTTGGTTGAACAAACTTTTGTTACAAAAGGACTTATACTGGAAACAACGGTCAAACAATTCATGGTTACAGGAAGGAGATAGAAACACAAAGTTTTTTCATCTATCAGCTACTATCAGAAAGCACAGGAATACTATCCATACTATCAGAGCTGATAATGGTTCCATCTTAACTTCTTAGGTGGATATCTCTAATGCTTTTGAAGTTCACTTCAGAGATCGTTTCCAGTCTTCAGTCCATCAGCCAGTTCCTGACCACATTCTTCATGAACTCTCTCGACTGGATGAAGTTGATAATGAGGGTCTTTATGCAACACCAACCAATGATGAAATTCTATCTGTCATCAAAAATATGAGTCCATATAAATCCCCAGGTCCTGATGGTTTTCCTGCTGCATTTTACCAACAAAATTGGGATATTCTTGGTCAAGAGGTAACCTATCTTATCCAAAATTTCTTTCTTTCGGGTACAATGTGTCACGCCCCGATTCTGTAGAATCGATAGTCGTCCCCCGAGCGTGATGCCGTGCGAACCTAAGTTGCGATCGCACAAGACATAGTCATAAGGTTATCCGAAACACAACATCAAGTTAGAGTACGCAGAGAAATTGAATGACACATTTGAAATAGAAATAGACTTTTTCATTGATGATAATAAAACTTTACATAGACTCCTTTACAATCATTGCCGCGCGGGCTACAACATGACTCGACTTACAAAATGAACGCCGATGAGATAGTTGTTCCATACATTACATCCCTTTTTACAAGCAAAATATAACATCTTTCCACCTGCTATCGAGGCGAGTCGAGCCGCCATCTTCTTTTGGACTGAGTGCGGGGTCTTCTTCAAAAGAAAACCAGAAGCAAGCCTTTACACGGACGAGGCTTCAAAAGTGTCCACGCCGCCTTGAGATTTTAGGTGGCACGCCCTTCGTGGTTCGGGGTACCTGCGTGGAGAGCGAGGATCAGTACATTACACTTTGTACTGGTGCGTGGCAAGTTAAGTTCCAAGCTCTCATTTGGTTGAATGAGTTTATATGACTTAGTTCATGAATGTTTCTAACCATCCTAATGAATTTCAAGCGAGAAATGACAAGCATAATAAAATTTACGTTGAAACTTACCAACGGCGGCCCAAGCCGCGCTTTATGAAACTTACCATGTTCTTCCCTGTCAATTGTTATCATTTACATTTCAAGTGCAACATTACGTGTGTTTGGCCACTGACATCACAAGCCATCCTGGACTATAGCTTTGTTAGCCGGGGCCCTTGCAGCGCAAGTAGCGAGCCCCGCTGCAAGTCCCCGCTTAACACGTGCTATCATCCAGCACAGCTATACCGTGTTTCCTCCTAGGCCGAGTCGGTCCTGTGGCCCCGGGTAGTCGCTCGAGAAAACTCTCTTCTTGTCGACAAGTTGTCCAATGACCGAGTTAAGACAACATTTAGTTATTAAGGCCTAGCCTATTTTCTCTTTGAAACTTGATCATTTTACCGTGTCCGTGCCCTTGCTTTCATTCTTTCATCCGCAACAACACTATCGAATTACTTAAGAAGGAGGTCGAGAAGAGAAGGGTCAGCCACTCACCTTGAGTTTTCTTCGGCGAGGGAACTTGTCGGTCGCGCTAGACGTCGCCTACGCGATTACCTGAAATCGCACAAGCAACCGATTAGAACACTGCATTAATCAACGAGTTCGATAGGAAATACGAGTTCGAAATGCAAGCCATGAAAACCATCGAAAACATTCACGAAAGCGCATTCAGAAAACAGAGCCAAAACCAACGCAAGCGGCGTGAAAAGCAGAGCAACGGGATGTCTCTCCCGACTCAGCCGCAGAGTCAATCCTCGAGGCGCAGCCCGCTTAATATGGGACTTGGTTCCGAAGAAGACATTCCATAACGAGGAATGGATCTTAATTCAACCGTTCCCGTTCGATCGACTCGACCGATCCCGACCTATCGGTCCCGACCGAATCGATAGCGACAGTGTTCCTTTCTCGCGCACCCCGTGGACAGAGTACGGGGCACGATGTAGGGACGGAGCACTACACCATAACCAACTAAGAAAAAGTTTCGTCCTCGAAACTTAAAATAGAACCTACCTCTACGAGAACAACGAAGGAAACTTCTCTTTCATTTCTGACTCAAGCTCCCACGTCGACTCCTCGACTGAATGGTTTCTCCAGAGGACGCGGACGAGGGGAATAGCACGGTTGCGGAGAAGTTTATCCTTGTGCTCCAAGATTTGCACCGGCTCTTCGACATATGACAAGTCCGCCTTCAGGTCCATCTTACCCAAATCTACAATATGGCTCGGATCATGCACGTACTTCCTCAATTGCGATACGTGGAAGACGTTATGTACCTCTGACAACGCAGGCGGCAAGGCGATTTGGTAAGCTACCGGGACGACTCGCTTCAATATTTCGAACGGGCCAACAAATCTTGGGCTCAATTTCCCCTTCGCACCGAACCTGGAAACTCCACGCATAGGCATCACCTTCAGGAATACATGGTCGCCTTCCGAGAACTCGAGGGGGCGTCGGTGCGTGTCGACATAGCTTTTCTGTCGGCTTTGTGTTATCTTCAATCTTTCTCGTATCAACTTGACCTTCTGCACAGTCTGCTCCACCAGCTCCGGACCAAGTATCTGCCGTTCCCCGATTTCATCCCAGCAAATAGGCGATCTACACTTTCGGCCGTACAAAGCTTCATACGGCGCCATTTGGATGCTGGACTGATAGCTGTTGTTGTATGCAAACTCGATCAGCGGTAGATGGACGTCCCAACTTGACTTCAAGTCGATCGTACAGAGTCGTAACATGTCTTCGAGAATTTAGTTCACCCGCTCTGTTTGGCCGTCAGTCTGAGGATGATAAGCTGAGCTGAACTTCAACTTGGTCTCCAGTGCTGAATGAAGACTACTCCAGAAGCGCGCTACGAACCATCCATCCCGATCCGAGACGATAGAAACTGGGACCCCGTGCAGCCGAACTATTTCATCAAGGTATATCTGAGCAAGGCGGTCGACGCTCCAAGTAACTTTGATGGCGATAAAGTGCGCTGACTTGGTTAGTCGATCGACGATAACCCAGACGGCGTTGTTTCCCCGCGACATCCTCGGCAAGCCAACAACGAAGTCCATAGTGATGTGATCCGACTTCCACTCTGGAATGGTGAGGTGCTGCATCTCCCCGCCCGATCGCTGGTGCTCGGCTTTGACTTGCTGACAGGCCATACATTTTGACACAAAGAGCTCTACATCCCTCTTCATGCCGTGCCACCAAAAGACAACGCGGAGGTCCTTATACATCTTGGTGCTGCCAGGATGCAAGGAATAGTTTGCATAATGCGCCTCCGATATTATCTCATTTCTAAGTTCTGCATCGTCCGGTACGCATAGCCGTCCCTTCACGCGCAACACTCCCGACTCGTCCTCTGCAAAGTCGGACGCTTTTTCTGTCGATATCAGCTTCTGCATCTTCTCCAGGCAGGGGTCGTCCTTCTGTGCAGACTTGATCCTCTCCAGTAGGCTCGGTTCCACCCGCAGTTGCGCCAGTTTCACGTCCCTGAAACGAACTCGGAGCTCGATGTCCATTCCTTCCAAGTCACGCAGCAGTCGATCGTTGATGCATAATGAAGCTAAGTACTTCCGGCTCAGCGCATCCGCTACCATATTTCCCTTGCCCGACGTGTAGTCGATTGATAAGTCATAGTCTTTGATTAGTTCGAGCCATCGCCTCTGCCGCAAATTCAGTTCTTTCTGGGTGAAGAGATACTTGAGGCTTTTGTGGTCCGTATAAATCCTGCACGCCACGCCATAGAGATAGTGACGCCACAGCTTCAACGCGAACACAATTGCCGCTAGTTCTAGGTCGTGCGTAGGGTAGTTCTTCTCGTGCGGCTTCAACTGCCGGGAAGCAAAAGATATCACCTTATCCCGCTGCATGAGCACACACCCCAAGCCCTGGCCAGAAGCGTCGCTGAAGATTTGAAATTCCTCCGTCCCGTCAGGAAGAGCAAGTATCGGGGCCGAAACGAGCCATTGTTTGAGCTCCTGGAAAGAAGCTTCAAAGTCGTCTGACCACTTGAATGCGACTCCTTTCTGGGTGAGGCGAGTCAACGGCGATGCGATCTTCGCGAAGTCCTTCACGAAGCGTCGGTAGTATCCCGCCAAGCCTAGGAAGCTTCGAATTTTGCTAACTGATGCGGGTCGTTTCCAATCAGCAACTGCCTCGACTTTCTTCGGATCGACTGCGATGCCCGCGATGGAGATGATGTGCCCAAGGAATGAAACGATGTTCAGCCAGAACTCGCACTTGCTCATCTTCACGTACAACTGATTCTCTCAAAGGGTTTGGAGTACCGTCCGCAGATGCTCTGCATGTTGCGCTCGATCCTTCAAGTAGACGAGGATGTCGTCGATGAAGACTACTACGAACTTGTCAACGAACGGACGGAACACCCGATTCATTAGATCCATGAAGACGGCAGGGGCGTTTGTCAGACCGAACGGCATTACCAGGAACTCGTAGTGGCCATAACGAGTGCGGAAGGCAGACTTCGGCACGTCATCTGGCTTGACTTTGAGTTGGTGATAACCCGATCGTAGATCAATCTTCGAAAACACCGTTGCACCTTGGAGCTGGTCGAACAAGTCGTCGATGCGGGACAGGGGATATTTGTTTTGGACGGTGGCTTTGTTCAATTCCCGATAGTCGATGCAGAGCCGCATCGATCCATCCTTCTTCTTCACGAATAGCACGGGCGCACCCCACGGCGAGACACTCGGACGGATAAACCCTCTGTCGAGCAATTCCTGAAGTTGTGCCTTCAATTCTTTCAATTCTGCAGGGGCCATTCTGTACGGAGCCTTCGAGATCGGCCGGGTGTCGGGGAATGTGTCGATGGTGAACTCTATTTCTCGATCGGGCGGCATGCCGGGTAGCTCGTCCGGGAACACGTCTGGAAATTCTGCCACAACGTCGGTCTGACCCGCGTTTGCACCATCCTATCGCATGTCTCGAACGGAAGCTAGATAGCCTTCGCACCCGGAATGCAGCATCCGTCGAGCAGATATTGCGGAGATCACCATGCAGGTCGGCGACGCCTCACCACACGAGTAGCAGAATTCAGGCACTCCAGGCATGCGAAATGTGACCTTCTTTTCAGCGCAGTCTATGGTTGCGTTGCACGGCCCGAGCCAATCCATTCCCAGAATGATGTCAAAGTCCTTCATATCTAGAACTATCACATCCAGACCGATCTTTTGACCGCCGATACAGATAATCCCGCCGGCACAAGCTAAGTTTGTGAGAATTGGTGTGCCCGAAGGCGTGCTTACGCTAAGGTCGAGATCTAATGATATTACAGGAAATTTGTGTTCGGCGGCAAAGTCTGCCGATATAAAACTATGCGAAGCGCCTGAATCAAATAACACACGAGCAGGCACATTATTGAAATTGAGTATACCTGACACTACTGTATCTGATGCCAGTGCTTCGTCTCGAGTCATGGCGTAGACGCGGCCCTGAGTGTTGGGGCGACGGTCTCGGCCATTTTGCGGTGCGGGTTGAGTGGGCGGAGGAGGTCGAGGCGCCTGTCCTCGATTCTCTTGACATTGTTGTTGTGGCGGGACGTTACGATTCCATATCCGGGGGCAATCTCATTTTTGGTGGTTCCTTGCTCCGCAGTTGAAGCACCCTCCTTCGAGGACATGGCAATCGTTGGCATGGTGACCGAAGTTTTGACATTTGGCACAAGGAAATGGTGGGGTTCGTCCCTGGTAACCGTCGTGGTTCGGACGCTTTGAAGTGTGATTGTTGCCTCCCGTATAGCTAGGACGTTTGTGATTGGAGTGACGCACAACGTCGTCAGCACCGGAAGGATGCAGGTTCTCAAGGCAGAGCGCGTGATTCAGAGCCTTGCCTACGGTCTTGTACTCCGGGACCCCGACATGCGCACCGATAGAGGGTCGCAGACCCACTTCAAACCGTCGCACACGGCACTCTTCAGTAGGCAAAAACTGGCCAGCAAACTTGGACAACTTGTTGAATTTTGCGGCGTACTGTTCCACTGTCCTGCTCCCTTGCTTCAACTGCATGAATTTATTCTCCTTTGCTTGACGAACGGCTGATGGAAGGTACTGGACTTCAAAAGCTTTGCGGAACGTGGTCCAAGAGATCGGCGCGGTGGTGTTGTCCGGTCGGATCGCTCACTTGCGCACGGCCCACCAGTCGTGCGCGTTCAACCGTAGTTGAAGTTGTGCGCAGGCGACTTGCTTCGATTCTTCAATGCCGAGAAGCTCGAAATGATCTTCCAGCTCTTCCAACCAGTCGATTGCCATGGAAGGACCCTCGGTACCGCTGAAGGAAGTGCGGCACGCTTTCTTAAATTCTGACACTTCAAAGTTGTACTTTTTCGGTGCCGCTGGTTGACGCTCGGGATCCTCTGTGTCGATTTCAATGGGTTGTTGGATCGCCGGCACGGTGACGGTAGGCGTAGTCGTAGAATTTTCGTTGGCCGCCATTGTCTGGACGATCTGCTGTAGGGTATCTAGCTGCTTTTGTTGAAGTTTGACATGTGCATCAAAGCGAGCTTCGAAGCGAGCTTCGAACTGGGCCTATCGTTCCTCTACTTGTTGATGTCGATTCTCGGACTGGTTTCGCTGTGCCTCCATCATACGCAGCATCCTTTCGATGGTATCGTTAGAAGGTTCGACCCGCGGACGATGCGAACTACTAGAGCCGCTTGAAGCGCTTTGTTCTTGCTCGGCCGTAGGTTTCATCACTTCTGCGATACGAAGGCAAACGCATCAGTCACAAAATATTACGGACTCATTGTATGGAACAACTTATCTCATCGATGCAAGGTCAAAGGATGTAAAGCCGTGCTCTGATACCATTATGTCACGCCCCGATTCCGTAGAATCGATAGTCGTCCCCCGGGCGTGATGCCGTGCGAACCTAAGTTGCGATCGCACAAGGCATAGTCATAAGGTTATCCGAAACACAACATCAAGTTAGAGTACGCAGAGAAATTGAATGACACATTTGAAATAGAAATAGACTTTTTCATTGATGATAATAAAACTTTACATAGACTCCTTTACAATCATTGCCGCGCGGGCTACAACATGACTCGACTTACAAAAATAACGCCGATGAGATAGTCGTTCCATACATTACATCCCTTTTTACAAGCAAAACATAACATCTTTCCGCCTGCTATCGAGGCGAGTCGAGCCGCCATCTTCTTTTGGACTGAGTGCGGGGTCTTCTTCAAAAGGAAACCAGAAGCAAGCCTTTACACGGACGAGGCTTCAAAAGTGTCCACGCCGCCTTGAGATTTTAGGTGGCACGCCCTTCGTGGTTCGGGGTACCTGCGTGGAGAGCGAGGATCAGTACATTACACTTTGTACTGGTGCGTGACAAGTTAAGTTCCAAGCTCTCATTTGGTTGAATGAGTTTATATGACTTAGTTCATGAATGTTTCTAACCATCCTAATGAATTTCAAGCGAGAAATGACAAGCATAATGAAATTTACGTTGAAACTTACCAACGGCGGCCCGCGCCGCGCCTTATGAAACTTACCATGTTCTTCCCTGTCAATTGTTATCATTTACATTTCAAGTGCAATATTACGTGTGTTTGGTCACTGACATCATAAGCCATCCTGGACTATAGCTTTGTTAGCCGGGGCCCTTGCAGCGCAAGTAGCGAGCCCCGCTGCAAGTCCCCGCTTAACCTGTGCTATCATCCAGCACAGCTATACCGTGTTTCCTCCTAGGCCGAGTCGGTCCCGTGGCCCCGGGTAGTCGCTCGAGGAAACTCTCTCCTTGTCGACAAGTTGTCCAATGACCGAGTTAAGACAACATTTAGTTATTAAGGCCTAGCCTATTTTCTCTTTGAAACTTGATCATTTTATCGTATCCGTGCCCTTGCTTTCATTCTTTCATCCGCAACAACACTATCGAATTACTTAAGAAGGGGGTCGAGAAGAGAAGGGTCAGCCACTCACCTTGAGTTTTCTTCGGCGAGGGAACTTGTTGGTCGCGCTAGACGTCGCCTACGCGATTACCTGAAATCGCACAAGCAACCGATTAGAACACTGCATTAATCAAGGAGTTCGATAGAAAATGCGAGTTCGAAATGCAAGCCATGAAAACCATCGAAAATATTCACGAAAGCGCATTCAGAAAACAAAGCCAAAACCAACGCAAGCGGCGTGAAAAGCAGAGCAATGGGAGGTCTCTCCCGACTCAGCCGCAGAGTCAATCCTCGAGGCGCAGCCCGCTGAATATGGGACTTGGTTCCGAAGAAGACATTCCATAACGAGGAATGGATCTTAATTCAACCGTTCCCGTTCGATCGACTCGGCCAATCCCGACCGAATCGATAGCGACAGTATTCCTTTCTCGCGCACCCCGTGGACAGAGTACGGGGCACTACACAATGCCTTCTCTTCTTAATCACACTTTTATTGCATTGATTCCTAAAATGAAAAACCCCAGTTCTCCTGTCGACTTTCGACCGATAGCTCTTTGCAACGTCTTATACAAAGTTATTACAAAGATCTTAGCCAACCGTATTCGACACCACCTACATAGAATCATTAATCCTCTACAAAATGCATTTGTTCCTGGGAGATATATTGGTGATAATGTCCTTTTAGCTCATGAAATTCTTCACTCAATCTCGAGATCAAGTCCTAATAAAGGATCCTTTGCTCTAAAACTGGATATGTCAAAGGCCTATGATCGATTACATTGGGGAATTATCAGCCAAGCATTATCTTGTTTTGGTATTGTTGGCAAATCTCATGATCTCATCATGGAATGCATATCCTCGGTTTCCTTTGCCGTTCTTTTTAATGGTAAACTCACCAACAAGTTTATTCCTTCCTGTGGTATCCGCCAGGGATGCCCTTTATCTCCCTATTTGTTTATAATGAGTATGGAAATATTTTCCACTTTTATTCATATCATGGAGAGGAATATGCTTTATGAGAGCTTCAAATTGAAGTATTGTCCAATATCGTTTTCTCATCTGGCATTTGCAGATGATCTGCTGTTGTTTGGAACATGTTCCCTTCATAATATCACTCAAGCTCAAATCATCATTAAGTATTTTGAATCCTGGTCGGGACAACGCATAAACCTTGCTAAATCTTCTATCTTTCCAAGAAAATCGACCCTTATATGCGCACTCTCTACACTAATTTATTTGGTGTAAAACCAATGGATCCTTGGGATACTTATCTTGGTCACAAAATTCTTCAACCAAAGTCCCGTATCAGAACTTATTCTGATCTTTTAAACACCAGTCTTCAAAAGCTTAATGGATGGAAACATGGTTGTCTTTCTCATGCTGCCCGTACCACTCTTATCAAATCTACACTTTCATCCCTTCCTACATATCATTTCTCTTCTTACTTAATCCCGAAGGCTGTCACAAATTCATTATCCAAACACCAACGAGATTTTTGGTGGGGTTCTAATAATAATATCAGGACAATGCATTTCAATCCTTGGTCCTTATTTACTAAACCGAAATTTCAAGGTGGTTTAGGTATTCGTGATCCTCATATTATGAAACTATCTCTCTTGCTTAAACTATCATGGAGATTCATTACTGATCCTACTTCCATATGGGCTTCTCTCCTTGGTCATAAATATCTCCATTCTTCTAATTTTTGGTCCATCACTCATTCCCATTCTTCATCTTTTATTTGGACGAGTATTTTGAAAAGCAGAGAGTTTCTCAATGGAAATGTTGTCTGGTCAGTTGGTAATGGTGTGAACATCAATATTTGGTCAGATCCTTGGGTTCCAAATCTCCCTAATAACAGAGTATTAGGACATAATGCTGCTAATCGAGTTGTTCAATCTGTTGGAGATCTTATTAACAGTGAATTGTTCACCTGGAAGGAACACCTTATTCATGTCTGTTTTCCACCTCATGAAGCTCAGGCCATTCTCAGGATTCCTTTATCTAGGAACTGCACTGTTGATAAACTTATTTGGAAATATACTGTTAATGGAGAATATACTGTTAAATCGGGATACAGGGCCATTCATGCTTGCCTTCATAATGATTATCTATCTTCGTTTTCTACTGTGTTCACTGACTGGAAGAAGTTTTGGAAACAAACTCATATCTATCCCCGTGTCCTTCTGTTCGCCTGGAGAGTGCTGACTAACTCTATACCCACCAAATCAAATATCAATCGACGATTGACTGACATAGACGCAACATGTCCAATATGCAAGGTATGTGTTGAAACCACTGACCACCTTATTTTACATTGTTCTTTTTCAGGATCATCTTGGCAAAAGAATGTTGTTATATCTCATCTGATTCATCCATACACAACCATTTCATCATTATTAACCACAATCCTCAAAGATGGTGATAAGGATGCTATATCAAGTTGTCTCTATCAAATGTGGTCCATCTGGAAGGCTAGGAATAACTACATTTTCAACAATTCAATGATCTGCTGCAACAAAATTATTCATGAAGCAAAGACTTTGCAAGCAAGACACGAAGCCGCATGTGGTTCAACTACAGATTCATCCAATCTGTGTACTTCCAGATTGCCATTTCATGATACATGGAAACCACCTGATCAGGGGAAATTCAAGATAAATTTCGATGGTGCTTATTTGGATGGCAAAATGGCAGCTTCAGCAATCTTGAGGGACTCTCAGGGTTCATTCATCATGGCCTATACCAAATGTCAGGATGGAGGAAGCCCCATTGAAGCAGAAGCTATAGGCATTCACCTGTCACTTGTCATCATGGAAAGAAATCATCTGACAAACATCACAGTGGAAGGTGACTGCAAAATCCTTATTGAAGCTATTACACATCAGGAGGATTCTTCTGTCTGGTTAGCTCGTCACACCATTTCAAATGCAAAGAAGTTTCTTAGTTTAAACAGGGAGATTTCCTTCGCTTATGTTCATAGGAGTGCCAATGGTTGTGCTCACCAATTAGCCTCCTTTTCTTTGATTCATTCCAATATGAATTCTCTGCAAATTCATGATAGGATTCCTGAATGTATATATGATCTTGTTCGTAGTGACAGATCCGTTTGTACTTCTGTTTTATGATTGAATGAATGAACTGATGTTTACTCAAAAAAATAATTTGTTTTGTGATATAGCTAGCTAGCAGTCTCTGAAGTGAATATATATATATATATATATATATATATATATATATATATATATATATATATATATATATATATATATATATATAAAAGGCTATTAAAAAAAAAATATATATATATATATATATATATATATATATATATAAAAGGCTATTATAGTTGAACAGTGGTTGGGGCTTGGGGAAATTATGTTAAGGTTGGTGATCAAGGACAATCCAGGAGCCAGTGGTTTGTTCATCTTCTCCTCCTATTTGTTGTATGTGTCATGACAGCAGTAGCACTTCGGTGGGAAGCTAGAAAACGGAAGTATGATGACTAATGCCATTTGATTTGTTTCCGAAAAGAATAAATTAATAACATTGTGTTTACATGCCTTATTGGTACTCTTCTAAGCTTTGAGTTAGCTAGTCCTTAATACACCTCATTCTTATTTTGTGTTAACTACTTAACTGAGCTTGGTTACATGTTGGAAACATAAGCTAACTCAAGTTTGAGGGAGCTTGTTGGAGTTACAAACTTGAAGAGTTACAAATCTTCAACGAGGAGGAGAAACAACCTTAGTTACATATGTTGTGTTTCAAACCGGTTTCCTCCTTAACTTTCTATTTAATTTGAGGGCTTCCTATTTAAGAAATCATATTATGATCTAAAATAGGATATCGATAGGCTATTTTAGGTGTAATATGATTCTTATTTGAGGGCTTCCTATTTAATAAATCATATTATGACCTAAAATAGGATTTTCTAATCCTATATATATGGGGTCATGAGGGTGGAGGGCACATCACAAAGTGTAGATTCGGGGTGCTCGTCCACACACAAAATTTAAGAGAAAGTCCGTACTTTGCTCTTAGGACTTCGTCATCCAAAACAGAAGTAAGAAGAAGATCTAATCGAGGAGTCGTTTGGTTAGGGAGATTGCTACGGGTTGGTGAGTGATCTCAATTGTAATTTTCTTTTTTTTTTTTAGAGTGGTGAGGAGATTGAACCTATTAGGACAAAGGGTTCAACGTGAGTTCTGTCAATCTTGTAATTTCATCTAAGTTATTAAAGGTTAGGATTTGTCCAGGTGACGTACGTCACCGCCATATACTTGTCTTCATCTTGTGCTTGGTGTCCGTTAGACCGGGGTTGGTTTTGATCGGGTGGGTTGGCAAACGCTTCCAACAACACCCTCATTATTGTTTTGTGTTAACTAAGCTTGGTTAAATGTTGGAAACATAAGCTAACTCAAGTTTGAGGTAGCTTGTTGGAGTTACAAACTTGAAGTCTTCAATGAGGAGAAACATCCTTAGTTATATATGTTATGCTTCAAACGAGTTTTCTTATTAACTTTCTATTTAACTAATCTCTTTTATAATCATGTAACTTATGTCAATTCATATAAGAACATTATCTTGTAAAGTTTTCATCAAGTAAATCAATTATTTTCCTTCCTTCTTGTACATCTTTGGAGTATAAATTTTTAGTATTTTAGCATCAAGAGAACACATCCCTCTTGTGCTTTCTCATCTTTCGAAAGAGTTTCTTTCTATCATAGTCATCGGTTGTAATTATTGTTGGTGAAGCGAGGTAGTTGGGGATAAAACATGTTAATTGTTGTTGTTGTTGGAAGCCATACCACCTCTGTATAAGCTCTATCATCGGATGTAATTCTTGTCAGTGAAGTGAGATAGTTGGGGTTGCAATATGTTGTTGTTGTTGTAAGCCATGGCACCTCTGGAGCTCTGATACCACAATGAGGAAAAGAAACTTCTTTGATAGATGAGAAAGCTAGCACAAGAGGGGTGTGTTCTCTTGATGCCAAAACAGTAAAAAAATGATACTCCAAAGATGTACCATGATTTAGGAAAGAAATTCATTGACTTGCTTGATGAAAAATGTACACGATGATGTTCTTAATTATATAGCAAATGAATTGAGATAAGTTGCATGATTATTAAAGAGATAAGTTAAATAGAAAATTAAGAAGAAAACTAGTTTGAAACATAACATATATAAGTAAGGATGTTTCTGCCCTCATTGAAGACTTAGTAACTCTTTTAAATTTGTAACAACAACAGTTGCATGTGATTTGTTACTAGTCAGTGAGTTTGCTAAGTAGCTTGGTGGCAGTAATTCTTTTGCTTATGAGCTTTTACTGTTTCTGCTGCAAGTCACTCTGAAGGGCTGTAATCAGGTCTGATCCGGTAAGTGTTAAAGTCCAAACCATGACATGTCTATGTTTTGGGACCCCGGCCGAATCTTTGGGGTCAGTTAAGCACCCTCTAGAGAGAGATAAGTAACATATGTCCATTTCCTCAAAATTCAGGTTGAACTAGGAATATGTTGCAAGGGTCTGGTCCAAGTATTTCACTTAAATGCATAATAGAAATCACTCTTCTTCTTCTTTTGAGATAATAGAAATCTATTTGTGTTGTTTTTATACACAGCAGCAGCGATGACAGATTTTTGCTTGGCTTGCTTCCCACTACACGACGGTACCATTAATGAAGGAAGCTATAATATGATTTTCTAGATCATAATTGGCGTGCTCTGTGGAGCCACCGTAAGCTCAGATGTTTCAATCTCTGACATAGAGTGGTATAATATGAAGCTACTATTAAGTTTGTATCTTAGTTTCCTCCCTGATATTAGTGGGATACGAGTGACCAAATGGAAATCAACTACATTTAGAGTTAATGAACTCTATATTCGTCTATATTCTAACGGCAGATTTCCACACACGGCCTATGACTGACTGAGTCATATAGAAGAAGCTGAAGAGCTTTTGCGAAGGGCATTGCCTTTTCTTACTCAGAGTAGATATCCATCATTTATATAGTTGCAATATGATTTATATTTCCAACAAATGGTAGTAAAATGTTCCTAATTACAAAGAGAGAGACGCCAACAAATCAAGCACAATAGATAAAACGTTAATAAATGACATAAATGTAAGTAAAAGTAACAAGACATCTCCATATAATTAACCCTGCTCGTACAACTGAAACAAAGATAGCCAAGACAAGTCTCAACATGCATGCGTACATAATGGAAACAAAGCAATCCCTCCTATGCTAAATAATGCTATCATGATCCACATGTATGTATGTATATATATATGGTGAATGATCAGATGTCCTTAATTAATTCATGGGCTAGTGGCTGCTGGAGGTGGGGCTAGGAAAGGAACTGATGGGATCTGGAGGCCAGGGATGGTAGGAATGGTAGTAGGGATAGAAGGCAATGGAGGAAAGCCTGTAGGAATTGTGGTAGGAATGGAAGGCAATGAAGGAATTGATGGAATGTTGGGCAATGGTGGCAACGCAAGCTTTGGCAAAGTAGTGGTCGGAACTGTTGGGAGAGGAGGCAATTGTGCGGTTGGCAGTGGTGGAAGCATCGACGGCAGCGTTGGAACTGTAGGTAGACCTGGCACCACAGGTGCAGCCTGCGGTGCTGGTGGAGTGTCTAAAAGATGGCGAGCTGCGAGGCTTGCATCGGTGCAAAACATTGCCACGATAAGAGCTGATAAGAGGATTTGCCGAGCGTAAGAGGCCATAGCCATGAGGAGTATTGGTGTACTTAGTGTTGGTTGTCTGCTTGTGTTTTGTTGCAATAGCAATCTCTGAAGCAGACATATATAAGGCTTCCGAAGTTCCATAAATGAGGAAATGATGTCAAGGTTGGTGATCAAGACGGTCTATAATCCTGTGGTTTGCTCACCTTCTTCTTCTTCTTATTCTATTTGTGGTACGTGTCATGACAGTCGGGTGGCTTATTGGTGATGAAGTTAGGAAACTCAAATTAGTTGAATTTTTATTTGCATCCCGTGAGTCAAATGGGATGACCATGACATCCAAAGTAATATTTGGTACTTATGTCTTATATCTGGTCTGTTGAACTTTGAGTTAGCTAGTTCGAGATCATTTCACAATGACATAGCTGGAACAATCTGGTTAAGCAGTGTTAGCTAGGCTTGTTGAACATCAATATTAGCTTAGTCAAGCAAGCTCAAACTGCATTAATTATTGGCTAACAAGCCAAGGTTGGACTTTACAATGTCGAAGCTTGAACAAGCCGATTCCATTGGTTCCGTACCTAACTAGTGTTGGTGTTTCCACTTGTTTTAGGAACTTTTAGTCCCACATTGGAAACCACCATGGTGTATATCACAATATAATAGCTATGATTGTGTTGTCATATGCACATGGGGTAAGGTGGTTCATGTTGGTTGATTTTTCTAGAGAGTTAAGTGTAAGTCACAACAAGAACAATTCATTGTTTTATCACTCGCTTTAGAAACCCAGCGACTCGTACTCGGACTAAGGGCATAAGTTGCGTTTTAATGTCGCACTTTGCACTTGCTCGGGCTCAGTGCTATGCGTCTTGGCGCCTATGAGTCAAGCGGCTATGCGGCTCGACGTCTATGCATCTCGGTATCTATGCATCAGGAGCTAGAAGTTCAGGAACTATGTGTCCATGCACTATGCGCCCAAGGGCTATGCGCCTAGTTGTGGGTGGCTACTTTCGGCGTTGTCGCTGTTGTGTCTGCACATAGTACTTTATGACCCGGATTCTATGGTATGAGCTCTGCTATGCGCACATAGGTACTGAGTTGCTCTATAAATAGAGCTCTCACTCCTCTCATTTGAGAAGATTGGAAGAGGAAGAAAATTCACTCCAGAGGAACTATGGGGCAGGTGCAGGCCTATGCACCTACCCCGGGGGCCTATGCGCCTCGGTGAGCTTTCGTTCCTATGAGTTCCAAGTCTTCCCGAGAGTGACCCAGAGCGTTCCAGAAGTTCTTGTTTGAGCTTGCTGAGTTCCAAGTATTCTCGAGAGTGACCCAGAGCGTTCCAGAAGTTCTTGTTTGAACTTGCTGGTTCCTAGGAGCAGATCGTCTATTGGACGAATCTTGTTTTGAGCAACGGTGACCTGTTCACCCCAGTAAGGAGATGGTTTATGTTTTTCTCTTCTTGTTTTCGTTCTTTCCCATCGTAGAGCCTGCGAACGCAAAGAGAAGAACGATTTTGGCCATTTTTTCTTCATCATTTCTAACTGTGAACGTTCTATCTCATTTGCAACTGCGTTTGCAAGGAAGAACGGATTTTATTTTTTGTTTGCTTGCTTTATGGAATTTTCTATGGTCTGTTGGATTCAAGAAGTTTGGGGAGAAGTCTCTTGCATAGAACCCCGAACCTCTTCTTCGGGATTAAACAGAGGACGGACTGAAAAGTCTTGCATGAACCTTTGTTGTTCCTAGCCCTTGTTCTCATCTTGGTACACCTCATAACTAATAACTAGTGATCGGTTCGACCGCTCTGCATTTTCTATGTAACTAACATTGGCATCTAACTGCATTAGAAAACTTACATTTGGCCGGTGAGGTTGTCACCATCACCCTGCGATTGACAGCCATTCTGGAGTAATTCCTTCTGAATACCAGCTCGAATTTTGTTTCTGCTCTTGTCGACACATATACCCTTCATCAAACAAGGAATATGCAAGCATAGGCAGAACGAGTTTGTGGGTTGGGTGGGCTCGAGTCCATCCCATGTTTTTTTCCCATATAAGTTAGCCCACTCCAACCCACCTCACCTCGAATCTCTAGTTCTACCCTTGCTCCCATCTTATTCTTTTTATGTTGTGAGAACAAAGTGTTGGTGCTTTATTTACATGGAGAGAGCTTGCTCTCAACATGCCTTGTAAAATTTTAGTCCCACATTGGAAAAGCACCATGAGTTATCTCAACATATATACTTGGGTGTGTTATTGAGAGATGCACATGGGGTGGTGACCCTAAGAAGGGAACCATGTGGGTGATTTTACTAGGAGGTAAGAATAAGGCTCCAAGGATTAAGCATTAATGCTTTTGTCATTTTCTTGGATTAATTCCACTTGGAGCTAAGCCCCAAAGGGGCTTAGCGACTCGGACTCGGACTCGGACTCGGGCTCGGGCTCATGGGCTCATGAGGCGTAATGTGGCGTTTTGTTGGCGCACTTAGCACGTCAGCAGTCATGCGGTCTTTATGCGGCTCATATACGGCCATGCGGTCTTATGCGGCATGCGGCTCATGCGGCCATGCGGTTCATGCGGCTCATGCGGCTAATGCGGCTCATGCGGTCCATGCGGCACATGCGGCCCATGCGGCCCAAGCGGTCCATGCGGCCAGGCTGCTGCCGGACTCGAACTCGGGCTCGGGCTCATGGGCTCATGAGGCGTAATGTGGCGTTTTGTTGGCGCACTTTGCACTTAGCACGTCAGCAGTCATGCGGTCTTTATGCGGCTCATATGCGGCCATGCGGTCTTATGCGGCATGCGGCTCATGCGGCCATACGGTTCATGCGGCCATGCGGCTCATGCGGCTCATGCGGTCCATGCGGCACATGCGGTCCATGCGGCCCAAGCGGTCCATGCGGCCAGGCTGCTGCTGCTGCTGCCGCATGGAGGGCTACGCTGACTGTGCAGATTTCAAATCGGTTATGGAAAGGATGAATCAATGCGATTAATTCAGATCCTATCTTTGTGGGATTTGAATTAATTTCGTTACTATCTTTGTAGGATTTGAATTAATTCAGTTCCTATCTTTGTGGGATTAGAATTAATTCGTTGCTATCTTTTTGTGATTTGATTCAATCTTTCCATAACTGAAGAGGCGGCTAGGATTTCCACCCTCTCTCTATATATACTCTCTTCTGGCCTCCTTTGTGGGTACTACGAAAATACAAGTCAGAAAAGGAGAAAGAGAGAGAGCTGCTGCCGCCATTGCAAGTCCATCCGAGGAGTCAGAACAGAGGTGACATCGAGCGTTCCACAAGTTATTCAACTTGCTGGTTCCTGAAAGCAGATCGTGTGGGGCGAATCTTGCTTTGAGCAACGATGTTTTGACACCCTAGCATTGTTCTTCTTCTCATCTCTCTCTAGTTTTATTGTAACTCGTTCTGTCCCAATTGCAACACGTTTGCAAGGAAGAACGAAAGATCTTCTCCTCTTTTTCCCTCCTTCAGATTGTAATTTGGCTATTTGATTTTTTATTCCATCGTAGATCTTGAGTTTGCTCTCTGCAAAGTTTTGTGGGACATCTCAGATCTCGATTGCATCTGTTTTTCCATCTTTGATCAAGCCCCGGGACTAACAATCTCAAAGCAAGATCCGTACAGATGGAAAACATTAATGCTTCGCTCCTCCAATCGGACTTCTGCAAGTTGGAAAAGTTCGATGGAGAGCACTATCAAGTTTGGAAGAGAAAGGTATACCTAACTCTTCAACTGAAAGATGTTGATCATGTTCTGTTGGAGGAAGAACCCTCTGTTCCAGACACTGGATCTACTGTCGCCATCAACGCGGCTACCAAACTCCAGGCCAAGTGGAGAAGGGAAAATAGCATCTGCAGGCTTATCATCCTGAATGCTATGGAGGACTCCCTGGCAGAATCCTACTCGAAGAAGGAACTTGCCAGAGACATATGGGAGTCTGTGGAAAATCTGTATGAAGAAGACAAGAACAGGAGCAAAATGTTTGTGGTTGAAAAATATCACAAATTGCTCTTTGAGGACGAAAAGTCTATGCTGCCACAGGTGAAGGAATTTCTGAAGCTGCGTCAGAAACTGGAAGACGAAGAGATGCCCCTTCCCGACAAGTTTGTCGTCGGAGGGATCGTCTCAAAACTTCCTACTGGATGGAGTACCTTCTATGCAAGGATGCACAGAAAGAAGCTAGACATTAGCTTGGGAGATCTACTTCAAGAGATCCATGTTGAGGACGAGATGCGTTCTCAACAGAAGATGGACACTCTGTCCAAACAGTTAGCTAAAGCCAATCTGGTGCAGACGAGAGATCCCAAGGGGAAGCAGGCGACTTCTCATCCCAAGAAGAAGGACTTCACTAATCTGAAAGTGAAGGGTCCTTCATTCAAGCAACAGAAGACTAAGTCCCACGTGACTTGTTACAATTGTGGCAAGAAAGGCCACTACAAGAGTGAATGCAGATCTAAGCCTAAACAATCAGAGAAAGGTGAGCCTAATAAGGTTTTATTGGTTTCTAACATTGTTGCTATGATCGGACAGGTCACAACTGTGGGGGTTGACTCTGACTGGTGGATAGACACTGGTGCGACTTGCCATGTCTGTTCTGACAAGGAATGGTTCGTCACGTACCAGCCGACATCTGAGAAAGTTGTCATGGCGAACCAGGCCCAAGCTGAAGTTCTGGGGATCGGGACCGTGGAACTGAAACTCACTTCTGGGAACACTCTGACGCTTCAAGGTGTGAAGCATGTTCCGGCGATTGCCAAGAACCTGATCTCTGGAAGCCTGCTCTGCAACGCAGGCTTGAGGATGGACATCAATGCTGGTCAGATGGTGATGTCCAAGAAAGGAACATACTTCGGGAAGGCTTATCAAACCGAAGGAATGTTTAAAATTCAGCTTGTTAACCAGTTTGAAGACATTAATGCAGTTGCATTTTCTGATTATTCTCTTGAGTTGTGGCATAATAGACTAGGACATGTTCATTGTAAAAGAATTAACAAAATGTCTAGTCTAGGACTTATCTCCAAATATGGGGGTAAGGTGGAGAAGTGTGAGGTGTGTGCTCAGACGAAGATCACAAGGAAACCCTTTCATCGGGTCAATCAAAGCACAGATCTTCTGGAGTTGGTACACTCCGATATCTGTGACTTCAAATATTTCTTCACGAAGGCCGGGATGAAGTATTTCATAACCTTCATCGACGACTTCTCAAAATACGCGTTCGTCTAGTTGCTCAAGTCTAAAGACGAAGCTTTCGAGAAGTTCAGAGAGTTCAGGGCCGAAGCTGAACGGCAGACTGGACAACAACTCAAGAGGTTAAGGAGTGATCGAGGTGGGGAGTACAGGTCTCATGAATTCGCATCATTCTGCAAAGAACATGGAATTATATGCGAGACTACTGCTCCATATTCTCCTCAATCCAACGGAGTAGCAGAGAGGAAGAACCGAACATTAACAGAAATGATAAATTCTATGCTGCTTACTGCAGGCCTTCCAAAATGCTACTGGGGAGAAGCTGCATTGACGGCCACTTTTATTCTAAATAGAGTGTCGTATGCAACTTCGGACGTAACTCCTCATGAACTCTGGTTCAAAGTCAGACCAAACTTGAATGTCATTTGAGTGTGGGGGTGTCTGGCGTATGTGAAACTCCCAGATCTGAAGATTCAGAAGCTAGGGACAAGGACTACGAAGGTGATCTTCTTGGGGTATGCCGAGAAGAGTGATGCTCGGAGATTTCTTGATATTGAGTCAAATCATATCATCGAATCTCGAGATGCTGAATACTTTGAAGACAAATTTGCAAAAGACAAAAATATTGTTCTTTCGAACATTCCGGAAAATGATGTAGGTGCAAATGAGACTGAAATCTCATATGAGCCAGTAGTCCAAGAAGAAGCTGTTGTTGAGGAAACAACTCTTGTACCAGAACTCGCAGAGCCGTCAGCTAAGCGAGCGAGGAGACCGAAAGATTTCGGAGATGACTTTGTCACCTATCATGTGGAAGCAGATCCGCTTACCTATGATGAGGCGATGAAGACCAGAGATGCTATCTTCTGGAAGGAGGCAGTGAATGACGAGTTTGACTCTATCACCTCCAATAACACATGGGTGTTGGTAGATCTACCTGAAGGAGAAAAGCCCATCGGATGTAAATGGATCTTCAAGAAGAAGATGAAGGCAGATGGAACTATTGACAAGTTCAACGCCAGGCTGGTAGCCAAGGGATTTTCTCAGAAACAGGGGATAGACTACTTTGACACGTACGCTCCAGTAGCCCGGATGACCACCATCAGGATGTTAATCGCTCTAGCAGCTATACATAAGTTGGTGATACATCAGATGGATGTAAAGACCGCATTCCTGAATGGGGAGCTGACCGAAGAGATTTACATGCAACAGCCAGATGGATTTGTCGTCAAAGGTCTTGAAGACAAAGTCTGCAAGTTGGTAAAATCATTGTATGGTTTGAAGCAAGCTCCCAAGATGTGGCATGAGAAGTTTGACAAAGTTATTAGGTCAAACGGCTACAGAGTCAGCGAAACGGACAAATGTGTTTACACTAAGTTCGCTGATGGAAGAGGAGTCATCGTTTGTCTGTACGTGGACGACATGCTAATCCTAGGTACGGATATAGGCTGTGTCACAGAGACAAAGAAGTTTCTCTCAACCAAGTTCAGTATGAAGGACTTGGGGGATGCAGATGTCATCTTGGGCATAAAGATCATCAGGACAGACACTGGAGTAGCGCTGTCACAATCTCACTACATTGAGAAGATGCTCACATGCACGCTATGGGTATAAGGATCTTCCAGGGATCGATATGCCATACAGGTGTGATCAGAAGCTGAAGCCAAATTCAAGGGAAAGCGTCAGGCAGCTGGAGTACTCTAGCGTTATCGGAAGTTTGATGTACGCAACCACTGCCACAAGGCCTGACATAGCTTTTGCCGTGGGAATGCTGAGTCGGTTCACAAGCAACCCAGGGGTTGAGTACTGGAAAGCTGTGAAGCGGGTGATGAGATATCTCAAGAAAACTCAGACATATGTACTGCACTACAACGGGTATCCGACAGTAGTGGAAGGCTTCAGTGATGCTAGCTGGTGTTCAGAGGTGGAAAGCGAGAGATCCACAGGTGGATATGTCTTTTCCTTGGGTGGAGCTGCTATATCGTGGAAGTCGAAGAAGCAGACTATACTCTCTCGTTCCTCCATGGAATCTGAATTCTATGCACTTGAAACTGCAGCAGATGAAGCAGAATGGCTTCGGGAGCTCATGTATGATCTTCCAGTGGTTGGGGCTCAGATACCGGCGATACCGATATACTGTGACAACCAGGCGACTGCGGCGGTGGCATCAAATGACCTCTTCAACGAAAAGAAGAGGACTGTGCGGTTGAAGCATAGGGCAGTACACGATCTTATCAAAAGAGGTGTAATTGCAGTGGTTGATGTTCGGAGTCAGGAGAACCTGGCAGATCCGTTCACAAAGGACCTCAAGCGCCAGTTGGTCGATGACACAGCTTGTAAAATGGGCTTGAAGGCATTCTGATAGTGTGTCTTTGTAATCCTACCATAAAGTTTTATGCTATTAGTTCAAAGAGAAATCTACTAGGCATCTAACTTTTGGTTCAAAGGAGGATCACTAACTGAAAACTATCAGGTAGCAGTGGGTACTTATTCTCTGGAACATGGAAGGGATACGGACCCATAACCACTGTTGTCTACTATGTATTTTTTCTGCGGAAAAAATTGATCCTGTGGAAGGTTGGCTTAAACGCCTTAATGAGTTCTCAGGCAGAGTGAATGTCTGGTGTGCTTTACAGGAAGCACGGTAGAGCAGCACTACAAGGAGTGAAACTCTATGCTACAGTGGGATGACTCCACCATGAGGTTCCCAGGTAGGGGTAATGCCTCAGCTTTGCAAACCAAGTCATAGCGGCGTAGCACCGCAAATAGGCAGGTAGCCTAATGCTGTATGACGTAATTAAAGAGTTGTAGAAAGCACTACAAAGGGGAGGATGGCCCCATGTTACAGTGGCACGACACCACGATGAGGTACCCAGGTAGGGGTAAAGCCTCGGCATTGCAAGCCATGTCGTTGCGGCGTAACACCGCAAGGAAGTCTTAGGCTTCATGCTGGGTAGTTTGGCACTACAAAGAGGCTTGTGACCTCATGCTACAGTAGTATGACACTACGATGAGGTTTCCAGGTAGGGGTAATGCCTCGGCTTCAGGCCATGTCATAGCGGCGTAGCACCGCAAGGAAGCGCAAGGTTTCATGCCATATCTCTTTAATAAAGAACTCACCTATAGTGTATGAAAAGAGATATCAGGCCGTCTCTTGAGGGTAAACTTGTAGACGCCCAAAATTATACACTGAAACCAGGCTGGCACAGGGCCTTTAATGTGCAGCCAGAAGCACACGTAACTACACTTTGTGAGTGGGAAGAATTACAATTGTGGTGCAGAATTCAAGGCGTAGTCCATTCTTGTATCACATTGTTATTTAACCCATGCAGGAAGATTCAAGTCGTCAGCGACATCTATCCTAATGCAAAATGGACAGTTACTGTGGGGAACGCTCAACCCTGGACACATATATATGTTGTGATATGTGGGAGATTGTTGGTGCTTTATTTACATGGAGAGAGCTTGCTCTCAACATGCCTTGTAAAATTTTAGTCCCACATTGGAAAAGCACCATGAGTTATCTCAACATATATACTTGGGTGTGTTGTTGAGAGATGCACAGGGGTGGTGACCCTAAGGAGGGAACCATGTGGGTGATTTTACTAGGAGGTAAGAATAAGGCTCCAAGGATTAAGCATTAATGCTTTTGTCATTCTCTTGGATTAATTCCACTTGGAGCTAAGCCCCAAAGGGGCTTAGCGACTCGGACTCGGACTCGGACTCGGACTCGGACTCGGACTCGGACTCGGGCTCGGGCTCATGGGCTCATGGGCTCATGAGGCGTTTTGTTGGCGGCGCACTTTGCACTTAGCACGTCAGCAGTCATGCGGTCTTTATGCGGCTCATATGCGGCCATGCGGTCTTATGCGACATGCGGCCATGCGGTTCATGCGGCCATGCGGCTCATGCAGCTCATGCGGTCCATGCGGCTCATGCGGTCCATGCGGCTCATGCGGCACATGCGGTCCATGCGGCCCATGCGGCCCAAGCGGTCCATGCGGCCAGGCTGCTGCTGCCGCATGGAGGGCTATGCTGACTGTGCAGATTTCAAATCGGTTATGGAAAGGGTGAATCAATGCGATTAATTCAGATCCTATCTTTGTGGGATTTGAATTAATTTCGTTACTATCTTTGTGGGATTTGAATTAATTCAGTTCCTATCTTTGTGGGATTAGAATTAATTCGTTGCTATCTTTTTGTGATTTGATTCAATCTTTCCATAACTGAAGAGGCGGCTAGGGTTTCCACCCTCTCTCTATATATACTCTCTTCTGGCCTCCTTTGTGGGTACTACGAAAATACAAGTCAGAAAAGGAGAAAGAGAGAGAGAGCTGCTGCCGCCATTGCAAGTCCATCCGAGGAGTCAGAACATAGGTGACATCGAGCGTTCCACAAGTTATTCAACTTGCTGGTTCCTGGAAGCAGATCGTGTGGGGCGAATCTTGCTTTGAGCAACGGTGTTTTGACACCCCAGCATTGTTCTTCTTCTCATCTCTCTCTAGTTTTATTGTAACTCGTTCTGTCCCAATTGCAACACGTTTGCAAGGAAGAACGAGAGATCTTCTCTTCTCTTTTTCCCTCATTCAGATTGTAATTTGGCTATTTGATTTTTTATTCCATCGTAGATCTTGAGTTTGCTCTCTGCAAAGTTTTGTGGGACATCTCAGATCTCGATTGCATCTGTTTTTCCATCTTTGATCAAGCCCCGGGACTAACACAAAGTTGTTTCTACAACATATCTAATTCTCTCGTCTTTGATCTCTATAATCAATAACCAACCTATCTTCTCCTTTTTCTTAATAGATAATTGCAATCTTCTACATACTTTCAACCAGTGGAACTGTGAAAAAGCTAACTTGAGTATAGAGAACACATCGTTCAATTTGATTCCATTATTTACAGTTTCAGAGCTGCCGCACTCAAGTTTTAGGTATTAAATTTGAGCATAATGTTACATAACTTGCATCCTTTATTTTATTTTATTTAATCCGAATGGTGTGACGCTTTTTAGAATACCTTTGCCCTTCAGCAATCTTGATCGAGGATGTTAGCCAGTAACCGTAAGAGCATTAGTTTTCTGCCTCTCGTTCAACCTTTTAGGCTCCGTTTGGTTAGCGGAATGGAAGGGAAAGGAAATCGATTCCTTGTCATTTCCTTTCCTTTGGGAAATTCTATTTTCCATTGATTTTTCTTTCCGATGTTTGGAAATGTCAAGAAATTTGGAAAGGAAAGTGATTACTTCAATGTAGGAAAGTGATTCCTTGCTTGGATGGATGGAATCACTTTCTTCCCTAATTTTCCTTCCATTGGGAATCACTTTCCTTTCCTCCTCAATTCCTTTGGCACCCAAACATAGGAAAGTAATCACTTTCCTTTCCCAACCCGGAGATTCCGCGAACCAAACGAGGCCTTAGAATACCTTTGTCCCAGTATGAACAATTAGTACTGTTTACTGAACAAGTTGGAAAATTTACTTGAAACTAGAAATTAACAATACCAAAATGATGAATAAGTGAACCTCCATGGGTACCAAATGATATCTACTAGTTTGAGTCTATATCCGTATATATGCTAACAGCAGCTTTCCACACATGGCCTATGACTGAGTGAGTCATATATAGAAGAAGATGAAGAGCTTTTGCGAAGGGCATTGCCTTTTCTTTGAGCACCTCAGAGTAGATATCCATCATGTAGTTGCAATATGATTTATATTTCCAATCAAATGGTAGTAAAATGTTCGTTACAAAGAGAGTGAGACGCCAACTAATTAAGCATAATAGATAAAATGTTAATGACATTCAAATCCAAAGCATAATAGATAAAATGTTAATTAAAATTTAAATTAATATTTATTAATTAATAGTTTTATTATTTAATATTTTATAATAGTCTCAATTAATAATTTATAACTTTATTAATCGTAATTATAATGATAATTATAATTAATAATTTATTAATCATAACTATAATCTTAAGTAATAATTTATTAATTAATATCCAATTATAGTCATAATTAATAATTTATTAGTCTTATTAGAATCTTAATTAATAATTTGTTAAGTACTATTTTATTGTAATCTTAATTAATAATATTTTAATCACAAATAATTTAATAATTTAGTAATTAATATATTATAATAATTTTAATTAATAATTTATTAATCAACATTATAGTCTTAATTAATAATTTTACGATTCATCAATTAAATATTTAATTATAACCTTTATTAATCATAATTATAATAATTTATTAATCATAACTATAATTTTAATTAATAATTAATAAATAAATATTTAATTATAATCTTAATTAATGATTTATTAGTCTTAATTATAAGCTTAACTATAAGTATTATTATAATCTTAATTAATAATATATTAATCATAATTATCATCGGAATTAATAATTTATTATTTAATAATTAATTTATTATTAAAATTTTAGGTAATAATTTATTAATCGTCATTATAATCTTTATTAATAATTTATTAATCATAACTATTATCATAATTATATTAATAATTTAATTATTAATCATAACTATAATTATAATTAATTAATTTATATATTATTATCATAATTATTAATTGTAATTATAGTTTACAAAATCCTATGTTTGGTTGGAGTTGGATTTGAATTTGGATTTGGATTTAGAAATTCATGATTTGGATTTGGATTTGAATTTTGGATTTCCAAATCCAAATCCAAATCCTTTTTACCAAACACTAGGGTTAAAGTCTAATGTATTGTTAAATCACATAATTAGCCTAATGTTTTGTAGTTATTATTTTATTCCTAAAATTTTGTATGAGGACCCGGAACTCTAATTGTTCGACGACTGTTGCAAATGTTGAGCAACAGTAGGGTTAAAGTCTAATGTATTGATAAATCACATAATTAGCAATAGTACGTTTTTTCTTTGTCTTATTTGTCAGCCTAAGTCTTTTTTTCCCTCCTAAGTAACTTAAATAAATTAGATTAGCTGAAGATTGAGATTATTCTGCAAGTAGTTGCTTGAACAAGCTGAATTAAGCAGAACTAGCCATGTTGAACATTAATGTAGATTAATATAATGAGATCAAGCTGCAGCAATGGCTAGCGAGCCTAGGTTGGACTTCTCCAAGCTTTTAATTCAAGACCAGTCTCTGCTCAAGCATGGATAACTTAGCAGAAGAAGCCTAACAAGTTAATTCCTTTGGTTCCTACCTAACCAGCATTTTTCTTACTTCCATTGTTTTGTTCCTCCTTTCTTTAGGTCCATTACTATTTTACTCTGCTGGTGAGTCGAAAAAGTTCTCTTTATCTACGATTTTTTAATAGTACGTAAAAATAAGAAGACTGCTTTTGCCAAGCTTTCAACTTGTCTATGGAATATCTCAGTTAAGTGAGTACTTGAGGTCCCCACAACCCCCAGGAAAATGTCATTTGGCGTCTCATGAGAAATCTCTATTATTGAAGATTTGTTGGCAACTTGAAACTTGTCATGAAATCTTGAAACCCAATCAGTTCCATTAATGAAGGAAGCTATAATATGAATAGCTAGATCATAATTGGTCGTGTGTTCTGTAGAGCCACCATAAGCTCAGATGCTTCAATCTCTGACATAGAGTGGTATATATATATATGAAGCTACTCTTAAGTCGGTATCTTAGTTTCCTCCCTGATATTAGTGGGATACGAGTGACCAAATGGAATCAACTACACTTAAGAGTTTTAATGAAGTCTATACCCGTCTATATGCTAGCAGCAGCTTTCCACACATGGCCTATGATCGACTGAGTCATATATAGAAGAAGATGAAGATCGCTTTTGCGAAGGGCAGCCTTTTCTTAATTTGAGCAACTCAGAGTCGATATCCATCATGTAGTTGCAATATGATTTATATTTCCAATCAAATGATAGTAAATGTTGGTTACAAAGAGAGAGAGATGCCAACTAATTAAGCACAATAGATAAAACGTTAATAAAATGAATTCATGTAAGTAAAAGTAACAAGACCTCCCCATATATATAACCCTGATCATACAACTGAAACAAAGATAGCCGAGACAAGTAATCTCAACATGCGTACATAACGGAAGCAAAGCAATCCCTCCTATGCTAAATAATAATGCTTTCATCATCCACATGTATATATATATATATATATATATATATATATATATATATATGGTGAATGATCAGATGTCCTTAATTAATTCATGGGCTAGAGGCTGCTGGAGGTGGGGCTAGGAAAGGAACTGATGGGATCTGGAGGCCAGGGATGGAAGGAATGGTGGTAGGGATAGAAGGCAATGGAGGAAAGCCTGTAGGAATGGTGGTAGGGATGGAAGGCAATGAAGGAATTGATGGAATGTTGGGCAATGGTGGCAACGCAAGCTTTGGCAAAGTAGTGGTCGGAACTGTTGGGAGAGGAGGCAATTGTGCGGTTGGCAGTGGTGGAAGCGTCGACGGCAGCGTTGGAATCGTAGGTAGACTTGGTACCGCAGGTGCAGCCTGCGGTGCTGGAGTAGTGTCTAAAAGATGGCGAGCTGCGAGGCTTGCATCGGTGCAAAACATTGCCACGAAAAGAGCTGATAAGAGGATTTTACGAGCGTAAGAGGCCATGGTCATGAGGAGTATTAATTGCTAGTAGTTTTAGTTTTCTGCTTGTGTTTTGTTTGTGGAATAGCAGTCTCTCTGAAGCAGACATATATATAAGGCTTCCGAGGTTCAAGAAAGGAGCGAAATGATGTCGAGGTTGGTGATCAACTCGGTCTAAAATCCTGTGGTTTGCTCACCTTCTTCTTCTTCTTCTTCTTCTTCTTCTTCTTCTATTTGTGGTATGTGTCATGACAGTCTTTTTGTTTAGGAAATCAGGTGGCTTATTGGTGAACAAGTTAGGAAACTCAAATTTGTTGAATTTAATTTTGCATCTCAATAGTCAAATGGGATGACCAAGACATCCAAAGTAGTATTTGCATTGGTACTTGCGTCTTATATTTGGTCTGTTGAACTTTGAGTTAGCTAGTTCGAGATCATTTCACAATGACATAGCTGGAAGAAGCTGATTAATTAGCAGTGCCAGGCTTGTTGAACATCAATATTAGCTTAATCAAGCAAGCTCGAACAGTCGAACTGCATTAATTATTGGCTAACAAGCCAAGGTTGGACTTTGCCATGTCCGAAGCTTGAACAAGTTGATTCCGTTGGTTCCATACCTGACTAGTGATCGGTTCGACACTCTGTATCTTATATGTAACTAACATTGGCATCTAACTGCATTTGCAAACTTACATTTGACCGGTGAGGTTGTCACAATCGCCCTGTGATTGCCAGCCATACAGAGTAATTCCTTCTGAATATGTATAACCTCGCTTCAACTTGTCTACAGCACATGTTAGATAAATCCCATGTTATAAATCTGAACTTTCTTATGCGAGAAAGGAAGTTTTAGGTGAATTTTTTTAACTGCATCATAAGACTATTGGCTATTTCCTGTTTGACAACAATAAGGTGACTGCTACAATTGGAAATAGTTCAAATTTGATTGTAGTGGATGGACTACTCTTGATATATTAATAATATGTTCAGGATGATCAAAATTATTAAACACAGATAAAAAAAAATTGAATAATATTTCTTGAATTTATTTTTACTGTGAAACCAAACTTTTCTTATTATATAATAATATAGATCTCACTACTAAAATAACCCCTTTTAGCGACGTCAGAGTACGTCGCTAAAAAGGGTAAATTCGTCGCTAATTTCTATTAGCGACGTATTTAGCGACGAAACATGGATGTCGCTTATAGGCTTGTCGCAGATTACAATTTGGTCGCAATTCGTCGCTAGTTGCGACGTCACTTCTAGTGTCGCTAGACGTCGCTAATATGAGCGACAGTTAGCGACGTCAGCATACGTCGCCAGTATAGCGACGTCAGCATACGTCGCCAGTATAGCGACGTAGGGCGACCACTTAGCGACGCCGTAAACTTTACATATGATGACATGGCATGGCAGCCACGTCAGCATATTAGCGACGTCTAGCGACAACTTTAGCGACGTTGGCTCTCAGGTGGTCATATACACGTCAGCATTATAGCGACAGATAGCGATGTTACGTCACTATTTTGCGACGTATAGCGACGTGTATAGGACGTCACAGAACGTCGCAGAACGTCGCTATACGTCGCAGATGTTATAAAAAAAATTAAAAAAAAAATATTTGGTATTTTTGTTATGTTGTGTGTCTGTGTTTACAGTGTGTGTGAAGTGCAGTATTCGAACCATCGACAGTTTCGCTTACTGTTCAATATTTTATCTTGGATAGAAAGAGCAACATTTCAGGGTACACTTCTTAGAGCTTCCTCTTCACGTCCTTCACCTTCTCGGGATCCTTTACGACGTCCCGAAAAAGTGAATGACGTGAAAATGAAGCTCTCAGAAGTACACCCTGAACTGTTGCTCTTTCTATCCAAGATAAAACATACAACATGAATCGAAACTGTCGATGGTTCCGATCACTGCATTTCACATTCACTGTAAACACAGACACACATCATCACAAACATACACATTATATTTTTTTAAATTTGGACAGCACCTCCTTTGTATATCAGATCATCGCTTATAATCCAGCGTAGGTATATTTGTCATCCCCGTCGCAGATATCATCACAATTAACGGTCTTCCATCATAACAGTCTATAACTAATAGATGAATAACAGTCTCCCATGCATCATAACAGTCTACAACTAAATATCATACATGTACTCAATGAAAATACCAATAAATTAAATATCACAAACATACATGTCCAACAAACGTACATATCCAACAGAGTCAAATAATAATGAAAATCAGTGTACAGAACGGTCAATGGGTCCATAGGGCCAATAAATACAAAGATGATAAAAAAATATACTGGATCACTGAGGACCCCTGCCGCGCATCTGGGATAGAATGTAGTCATACTGCTCCTGGGTGAGCTGCACCGTAGGGGCAGTAGGAGGTAGTGCAATGTCTGGAGTCGGCGCCGTCGATGGACCGGAAGGACGTATCTGCTCCAGCTCTCGCAGTCGCTCACCATAAACAGCAAGGGTACTCACCACCCTCTCAGTAATCGCCTCAAGCGAAGCCGAAACCTGAGTGGGTGAGACATACATGCTCCTCTGCGATCCCTCCAGCTCGACCTGTCTACGCTCTGTGCGCTGCGTAGACTCGGTGAGCGTGTGCAAGCTGGCAGCTGTAGCCTGATGCAGACTCATCAGCTCCTGTATACTGCGCTCGACCGCATCAAATCGTTCGGTGACGATCGGAGGGTCGGATCGTCGCTCGACTGTATCAGAAATCTGCTGCTGCAACTCGCGACGCAGCTCCTCGATCTGACGACGAATATCCTCAGCTCGTGACGACGCCTGCGAAGCCGGAGACTGCGCACTGACAGAGGGGGCCCGGGATGACTCCGAAGCCAAATACGCGCCGTAGGATCCCGTACCGTAGTACGTACCCTTCTGAAGACCGCCAACGACGGTCATCCAGAGCTCGTCCGGCGATGGAGCTGTAGACGGCTGGGAGGAAGTACCAGCCCCTCCCTCTGCTTGCGCACTAGCAGCAGCAGCCGCCTCCTCCTGTAGCCGAACAAACTCGGCCTAGAACATGTTTGCTAACGTGTAAGTGTTTGCTAAAGTCTATATTGATATCTATTTTCCAGTTTTCTAAATTATAGTAAATTAATATAAAGAATAGAACGTACATATGCCTGCATCGCCCTCTCGTCAATGAACTCCCCAGCCCTCCGATGGGTGACCAGGAAGACGGTCACCATGTTCGGGTCCTCACCCTTTTTTACCTGTTAAAATATATTTTCTATTATTAGTATTAAACATTCTATCGAACTATATATAAATTAATGTCCGTCATAGGAAACATACCAGACGACGAAAATGCTCCGTCATCGGAATGGAGCCACCACACCACTTACCGGCGCTCGACCGTGCCACCTTGGCCTTGTCAGACCGCTCCTGGTACTTGGGCTCGCTGAATCTAGCCTTCATCGCAGCCCACTGCTCTAGCGTGACCCAACCATGGATCGGCTGTCCGGAGCGATCATGAGACTTCTGGTCGTGGATCGCATCACGGATGAGCTTGGCTGCGACGGTAGAAAATTGGCCCTCGATCCTCGCCGCCCGGTGTGGTGGATAGAAATAGGTCCTCTACAAAAAGTAAAATACAAAAGTTGTATAATATACACAAAAGATTATTAAAATTTAAAAATAAATAAATTTTTTACATTGAAGTGGGCGAACCAAAATGCCTTCCTATCTGCGGGAGCATCTGAGTAGTTAATCCAAGGCCCACTATAGTTCTGCCTTAGAAATACTCCCGGCTGTCTCTGTACTGCAGAAGGCCGATATCTATACAATAATAATTTTTCATGAATATATATGTACATATAATCATTTGAAAAATATATATTAATTAATTAACTTACTTCATAGGCCCGTCCGTCTAAATCTCCATACGCGTCTCGCCCGGGGGAGCGCATGGAGGGTCACTCTCACCTCCTGCCTGGGCAGGATCAGTCTGATCGCCGTCCTCCATATGCTCGGCGTCGGCTTCCCCCATGGAGCCGTCGGCAGGAGAAATGCTGGACGGGAGATCAGGGATGCTGGACGCGGGATCAGGAAGGCTAGACGACGAGGGAGGAGTGACAATCACAGACCAGCACGAATACTGGGATCCCGAAAGACCAAAAGGAGTAAAACCGTCAGAAGATAGTCCCAACCTGACATTACGCGGATCTGAAGCAAAATCAGGATACACTCGATCAAAGTGCTTCCACGCTTCTCCATCGGATGGGTGATCCAACACTCCTTCAATCTGTTCTCGTATGTGCCAACTTATATTTTCGGCCGTCTCTTTCACCATAAATAATCTTTGCAACCGCGACGTTAAAGGCAAATAGTGCATTGAATCGGTCGGTCTTCTTGCACCGGTAGACCTTCCTGTACTAGTTGTCTTATAGCGATCAGCACCACAAAATCTGCACACATCTGCGTCCTTGTCGTCTTTGTAGTACAACATGCACCCATTGCGACAAGAATCGATTTTCTCGTATCCCATCCAGAGCGATCTCACCATCCTCTTAGACCGGTAGAAGTCTTTAGGCAACTTAGCACCCGCCGGCAAGATCTCTATAATCAACTCCAACACTCGGTTGTAACATTCTTGCGACATGTTAAAATCTGACTTAATGCTCAACAGTCTTGTAACCACCTCCAACGGTGAATGATCCTCACAACCAGGATACAATGGAGTCCTTGTATTCTCCAGCAACTCCATGAACTGTGTAGCATCGGCGTTCGGTGCCTCCTCAGGTGCATCATGAACGAAACTAGGTCCCGCAGCGTCGAAAACCATGTTCACGCACCCGTCGTCGTATGCATGATTATCTGAAACAAAATTAGGTCCCGCATGCAAATACGGCTCAACATAAGGCTCCGGCTCTGATGCTAAAGACACAAGTTCTCCGTGTGCGGTCTACTGATAGTAATTAGGCGTGAAACCCCTCGAGTACAAATGATATGTCACTTCCACTTCTGGATAATATTTCACATTATGACATTTCACACACGAACACTTAATTTTGGTGCCGTCCATGTACTGAGGGAACGCCTTAGCAAACTGCAGGAACTGCTCTACTCCAGCTATGTATTCATCCCGTACATCACACATATCATCAGGACGACGATTGTACATCCATGAACGATTCCGCAAGTAGTAATTCATATCCATTTGAAAATAATTCTGCAAAGATGGACACACATTATCCAACAGGCACAAATTCGTATATTATGTCTTATTATGGGACACACATTAGTAGCGGACAGTTACTAATAACAATGATATGCAATCTAGGTCAAACTAGGTTGTACTAAGTCAAACAAAGTCAAACAAGGTCAAGCTAAGTCAAACAAAGTCAAACAAGGTCAAACTAGGTCAAGGGTTGACCTATAGTTGACTTTGTCAACTCTTAGTCCAATCTAGGTCAGATGTTGACTCTACTTTGACTTTCAGTCAAAATAGTCAACATTGGTCAAACAAGGTCAAATCTAAGTCAAATATCCTATTTCTAGTCATTACCTACCAAGGTACTCTTTACCTTATCGCTATTGGTATCCCAATACCAATACCTTAAGTTGGTACCCGTTACCTTATCGCTATTGGTATCCCAATACCAATACCTTAAGTTGGTACCCTTTACCTTATCGCTATTGGTACCCTTTACCTTATCGCTATTGGTATCCCAATACCAATACCGCGGTAACATGGTTGGTACATTAAGGGTCTTTGACAAGATGACATGTTGCAAAAAAATATATCCTTATATATAGTTCTCCTACGAATTTTCTTTAACATTACGTAGGAGAACTATAAGGATATATCTTTTCACAACATGTCACCTCCTCAAAGACCCTTAATGTGACAACCATGTCACCCTCTTAGTCATATCTCTGAGCTACGATGCAGCTGCAGGCATTTAATATATCACGGTTTATAAAAATAACTAATAAATCTCTATCCTAACTAATAAATTAATATCCTACTTTAACATCTAATAACTCTCATATTCCTGCAGCTACGATGCAGTTGCAGGCAGTTCCTTCTAACATAAACTAATATCCTAATCTAAACTAACCCTTTAACTGAAACTAATATCTAAACAATGCTAATCATGAACTGTACACTACTACCTAACATTCACATGAACTATCTTTCTCAAACTCTCTATCATAACTAATAAATTAATATCCTACTTTAACATCTAATAACTCTCATATTTCTGCAACTAAAAGGCAAAATCATGGTATATACATGGTTTAAAGTATCGGCCGATACCGATCCGATACGGCCGATACCGATACGGTTTGGCATGTTCCAATCCGATACCGACCGATACCAAATATTGACCGATACAGACATTGGGGGTCTTTGTTCCGGTCAATTCGGCAAAACCAATCGGTAAGGGTGACTACTATTTCATATAATTTCAAAACTACTAAGAAATAACGCTGAAATACTTAAAATTATGTAGATATGTGTGTGTATGTAAGTGTGTGAGTATATATATATACATGTATATATGTAGATATGTGTATTTATATATATAGGTATATATGTATGTATTGTGTGTGTGTGTCCTGTGTCCTGTGTCACAGAGTCGTGTCCGAAATAGGGTTAGGGTCATGTCCCCTGCCCCCTCCCCCCTACCCCTGCCCCCTCCCCCCTATAGGGTATCCTATTACCATAGACTAATCTAGGACACTCTTAAGATACTAGGATATCTAACTATCCTAGGATACCAAATTCTAGCCAAGATACTAACTTAGGGTACTAACTTCTAGCCCATATCCTAATATCCTATTATCTTGATACCCTCAAGATACTAGCATAATCTAACTACCCTAAGATATCTAACTTAGGATACTAACTTATCTAGGATAAATAGGATACTAACTAACCTATCCAAGACACTAACTAACCTATCTAGGATACTAACTTCTAGTATCCTAAGATATTAACTCACCTATCTAACTCTAGGATACTAACATCCTAAACAAGATATTAAATTAGTGCCTAGGATACTATACTAAATATCTAACTTAGGATACTAACTTATGGATACATATCTAAATTCCTCTCACCTTTCTCACTCTCAAACACACACACACACACAATCTAACACTTATCTCAATATCCCTCTTCACTCACACTTACACTACCATACTACCACACTACCATATCTAAACAAGCCATCAATCACACAACTACCTATATATTTACTATATATATATATATAGGCATACATATATAGGTTAAGATATTTACATATACTAGGCTATAACCAAGGGGACACAATATATACATTCAACAAGTTATGCATTTATATACTAGAGAGATAGAGAGTGTATAGTGTCAAGTGTGCATATACAAGTGTCATGTGTGTACGTGTCTCCCAAACCAAACTCGTGTCCAAATACTCGACACAATGTGTCCAAAAACAAACCAAACTCAACACATCCAAAACTGGACACAGTGCACGAACCTAGTGTGAACCAGTACGAGAGTGATTTCTCACTCGACACGAATCCAATGGGCACGAGTCTTTGAGGACACGATGTGTGTCCATGTGTCCGTGTGTCCGTGTGTGTTGTAGTGCCCCGTCCCGCTCAGTCAATCGAAGGAATCGAAACGCCGACGGCGTTCGGCCTTAGCCTTGCAACGGCTGCTGGAAGACATCGCTCGGTCGAGGCGACCGCTCACTCAGGTGGGGTAGTTTCGGTGAACTTGCCTCATCTTAGCCTTCACATAATAAATCGCATATTTTCAACTTGCACACGTAGGCTTAATAATAAAAGAGATGAATCCACATAGCTAAAGAGAGTAATCCCGAAGGGTCGAATTGAATTAGAATATGGAAAGGTCCAAAACGATCGTCTTAGAGTTAGTGCACGACGTGCTTTGAAAATGACACTCGATCCTTCGTCCCGTGGCTTGGGAGAAGGAAAGTTGATTGAGTAGGTGAAGTATGAGCATAGCCTAAGTCATAGGCGTCGCCCGCGTAAATGCTCGATAAAGCATGCACGCTTCCATGATGCAAGGCTTGGCATAGCCTTTGCTCGTCCCTTGAGTTAAGTTCTAGGCTTGGTGAAGTTAGGCAAAGTGTTGGCGGTCGACCTAAGTCATTCCAAGCACGGCCCTATGAGTTCTATAGCCGGATATAACCACATAGTCTCACGATCGTAAGGCCCGTCATATAGAGTGTGACTTGGGAGGTGGTGTCACATAGAGTTTCAAGTTGGTTTGAGACACGATGGCACAGATTTAGTATTTTAAGGCACGGGCCACGGTTGAGTCATTGAGTTTGGAATGTGTTTCGATAGTTGTTCTTGAGTGAGTGAAATGATAGGGCAAGAAAGAAAGGATGCTCACGACTGGGTCGTTGAGACAAGAAAGAAAAATGCTCGCGACTACGGGTCGTCGAGGCAAGATCTCAGATGTGAGATGTGTTGAACTTGGCCCTGAAAGAGATGGTAACACTAGAAGTAGCTTTGACTGTGTGAGACGTCAGTTTGAGTCGAGTCTTGCATGGTCATTAGACAACTTGTACAATGTAAAATAAAATCTGTTTCTCCAACGGCGACCCCGACGGCCCAGGGGAACCGTTACGATGGAGACATTCGTAGCTGTGCTGGATGACCGCACGGGTTAGGCGAAGACTTGCAGCGGAGCTAGCTACTCGCGCTAGCAAGGAGCGTCCGTCTAATCAAAAGCTCAAAAGGAGTCCATTATAGGGCTGGGGCCTAGTGACTAGTTCATATAGATGAGTCGGCATGGGCGGCGATCCGCGTGTATGCCTTTGGATTGAGTCAAGTAGTGAGTGTAGTATATCAAGGAAGTTGAGTTGAATGTGTGTGTACAGTTGGAACACAAAATGTTGGGCCTAAGATTTGGCTGTAACGTAGGCGACGTGCTTCGGCACGAGATGTGGCGTCGAGTCTTATGTTGTCGGCATATAAGTTGCATGGTTATGGTTGAGTTGGTTGAGTTTAAGTCAGAAAACTGCCGCAAGGCAAAGTTGTTTGAGTGACACTAAGATTCACAAGTCTTGATTGGGTCTGTTGGTGATCAAAGTAGCAAGGGCCGCGAGGCGGCAATATCGCTGAGTCGCATATAGTTGCGAGGTACGGCACAAAGGATTTGAAGCACGGTCACACAAAAATGGAGCCTCATCGCGTAGTTGCATCTCTGATTATGGTCGTAAGACAAACACGACTTGATAGGTTAACGTTGTCGAGTTAAAATTGATGTTGCGAGCACGGGATGGTCTAAAGACACAAAATAGCCAAGGCGTCGGTCCTAAAATAACCTAAGGGAAGACTAGAAAGATAATTTGATAAGAAGTGACTATGTTGCACAAAGTAAATCAAACGTATTGGGTTTGTATGGGTGGGCGAGGAGCTCATTCCACCAGTACAGTTGAGTACTGACACCCACATAGTTTTTATGTGCAGGCACAGGTAGAAGCTCGTGGCACGGAGCTCGCTTGGATACGTCAAGGCACGGAGTTCCTTGGCGATTCGAAGCGTGCGGCCGCATGGAGTGAAGACTTATACGGGACATAATGTATGGACATCACCTTCTGAAGCTCCCGCAGGATCGACAAATGTATTGAGAGATGAGAGAGAGAGCTGAGTGACTTGTAATGTGAGCTTGAGTGAGCATGAGAGACTGGTAATCTTGGCGTTGCGCCCCCAATGTAACCGTAGTTTCAATATCAATAAAGAGCTTTTTTGTATAACTTGTGTTTCGTTCTAAATTCCGCTGCTATTATTCAATGTCTCTGCTTGGGACTTCTGTGCGACGACCCCGTCGCAGCCGCTGAAATCGGCCGTTATGGAACCCGCCTTGTACGAGCGCAATCTAGGCTCGTGCGGTATCACGCCTTAGCGAGGACGATCGCTCCTACAGGAGCGGGGTGTGACATAATGGTATCAGAGCACGGCTTTACGTCCTTGGACTACCGATTGAATTCTTTAACTCGTTGTTTCCGTAAACTTTATTGCTTCCGCAAAGTTGATATCGTTGGTGCGCTCTCTCTCAATTGTCCCACGGGATGTCCATATAATAAGTCTAACTATTTTACAAAACATAGGAGAACAGTTTTTGATAAAATGAAAAGATGGTTCGCGTAAGCACGGTTGGCTAAGTCGGGCTGGGCATATACACCAAAGTTGTGTTGACCTTAGAAAAGTCGAGTGTGGGATTCGAATTGTGTCGAACGGGAACGAGATAGACTTGATTGAGTAAATGGGATGACTATCGATAGGGGTGCTATCGAGCGACGACAACGTCGGTGCGATATAGATGAGCGTGCTTGGAATTCGAGGAATGGTTCGAACAGAAATTTGAAGAAGTTGATTTTGATTCGAATGATAGTTTTGAGGATTTGTTGAATGACTTCATCCCTAGTGGTGTATGTGATAGCCTCAGGGATGTCGATCGATCGATTAATGATTCGAGGGATAATGAATGAAATTGATTTTGAATGTCGAGAATATTATCCAGTCGGACGATGGCATCATTCGCACGACTCGAAATTGGTTGCAAAGGAAGATCGTCAGGTTACGCGTATCGTCGATGGTATTGAGGCGTATCAAAGATCGATATACGATAACTCGGGGGTACTCTGACTCGACGAATGACGATCGAGCAAGTGTTATTGTTCAGTTGGATGTCATACTTAGGATTTTGATGGAGATGAATGTCGGATGAAAATGAAAGTGTCTTGATGGTTACGTTGATAGCCACAACGTCGACGATCTTGTCTTACGCGAGCGCAACTCCAGCCTCGCACATGCGTTGCGTCGAATTTGGGGTGATTGTTCCGCGTGAGCGCTGACATGGTGATTCATGTCGCGGGAATGATCGAACTCGGAAAATCAGGACACGGCAACGTTGATTGTCTCGACTTGTCGGTTTGACGCTGTCACGACCCGCACCCGTTTTTTTCTAGAACGGATACGAGACGTGTCCAAGCCAGCCTACGCCGCAGTGTCGGTGGTAGTACGCTGTCACGACCATGAAGATCCAAAATCACAAATAATGCTCATTCATAAAATTAATTTAATTTACAATGATCACAAGTTTTACATTTTTGCAGAAAAATATAAACTTGTACATATAAAAGAATAACTACAACTCCACTATCTAACTAGTCTCTAGGCTTTTGTCTGCAAGTATTCCCGTCTCTCCCCAAACTAAGTGAATCCACGGCTAACCTGAAAATGTTGGTTTCCAGTCAGGAATGGAACGAGCACAATTCACTGAATGCAATTTCAAATAAAGAAGATGACTATAAAACAAAGGTTAGACATCAATTATGAGTTTTGAAAATAAACAGGAAATACAGAAAACCAATAGTAAATAAATAGACACAACAGACCTTCCCCAACTGCTAGAAGTACCTTTGATACGTGATCGATCTGGGGTACTATACTGCACGGTATACGAGGTCTACTTGCATGAAAAGTAAGCACGGTCTATAATGTCTACTTGCAGAAATAAACACGGGCTACACTACTTGCAGAAAATAAACACGGGCTACACTACTTGTAGAAAATAAACACGGGCTACACTACTTGCAGAAAATAAACACGGGCTACAATGTCTAACACGGGCTATGGTCAGATCACATATCTTTGGTACTTCTCATTCCCGACTCAACAATTTATAATAGAAAATAATCACATAACCAATGGCCAACCAATAAAATATAGTGAAAATCAATATCGAAATGCAGACAATAAACTGTACTCGCCTGGCGTCCTGAGCTGTTGACACAACTCCGAGTCCGAATTGAGGCCCAAGTAACCTATTATAAATAAATAGGATTAATACACCAACTGTGAGTAAAGTGAGTCTAACTTACTTGGTCATTAAGACTTTTTAGGTTATCTATCTTAAAACATGTGGTTATTGAAACCTGGTGTTCCTAACTGTGGTTTGTATATAACTACCATACTAATTGTATCTTAGGATGTGCATGAATCCTAACAACCCAAACTGTGGCTGTACAAGCCCCTACCCATAGGGTTAAGGTTTAAACCTTTCTACCTATCCCTTTATTGGCTTACTACTCAACTGGGTCTTTGGTAACAGTATTTGGGTTTCAACTCTTTCCTGGGTCTCCCTGCTCTGTTAATTTGGTTTTCAGTAGCAGTATTGCTACTTGATTGGAGGCAAGGTAAAGCCTAAGTTGGGTTATTCATAAATGCCCTTAGCGTGGGTAGAGTTTCTTAGGCTTCCCAACTGCTACTAGTACCCATATGGTACTGTGTATCAAGCTGTTACGGCTATGTTCTGAGACTCCAGTATTGAACCTGGTACAACTAGTCTTGGGGTCCTTGATTCCAACTAATCCTTTGATTCCTGATACCCATACATTGCCAGGTGCTTCTTAAGGTACACAAAATATAATACAAATCTGAATTAAAAGAAGGCTCTTATGAAATTTTCTATACTTCTGAATTGCCTATGGACTCTGCACTGTCTCATGTTAATGCAACAAAGAACAATCTGTCCTCTTTAACAAATGGTTAGCCAACTTCCCTCCTGTCAACCCAAGCCTCATTACCTATTCTCCCACCTAAAATGATTGTTTCCAAGTCTGAATATATAGATAGAATTAGTAGTTGACATTATTAACTACTTTAACTGTCCTGAATATACAGGAACCCATTGATCAAACCCAAAATCCAATTATCTCGCAGTCAATTCAGAGTTCATACTGAACTGTTGCCATCCGAAGAGAATTCTAGGTGACAGTATCAGGAAAATGAGATCGAGTTGGCATGGAGTTCATCCTGTGACCCCCTGCCATGATAGGCTGCTGTGGTATACCCAGGTTTCTAACAGAGATGCTCATGATCAATTTAGCTTATGCATTTGGCAGCAGAAATTTCGTTTTAGCATTAGCCATTGAAGCTCACCTCAAGTTCCTACAACCTTACCCATAGGATCCCTTGGTGTTGTGCATGGTGCTCCATCCGCCTACTGCATTGTCCTATTAGATCTGAATGTATGCAGGCTTCATCCCCAGGTCAGTAGGCTTGCTCTGCTACGTAGGGGTAGGCAAAACTGGATGCCAAGTTCGATATAGGCACCCATATGTAGAAGGTGCAGAACAAAACACAAATATATATATGCACTTATGAATGTATTACCATAACTGATGAACCATGTGTAGCCGATTCCTATTTGTATAAACTGCTACATGTGATTTGGTGTAAGAAATCTGTCACCAAGAAATCCTGATACTTAGTGTCATTTGTAAATTGGTATGATACCATGTTCTAAGCTGATACTTCTCGTGTCATCTCTTAAGTTATTGCCTATCATTAACCCAAACAATTTCCTATGTGTTTGTTAGTGAAAACAACAAATAGATGGTGTGCTATGTTAATAGAAAGGAAGTATTAGTCCCTGACCTTAATGAAGAGTTTCCTGTGGGTTTAGGTGCGTAGACAGCCTCCAGGTGAAATCTTCACAGAGCTTTGCAAGGGTGGCAGCCTTCCAGGTTTTCCAAGGGTTTTAGGGTTCGGTAGAACATCCTATATATATAGTTGGGGAACTTCTCCATCCTAAGGATAGAGTGAAACCCAAAATTCGAATTTAACTTGGAGTGGTCTATCTATCCGAGGCTAGGATTTGGATATACACTTATCTGGAATAAAACTTTGAATTTAAAACAGGGACCCATGGTCGAGACTTCATCATGAAGCTGTGTTTAAACATAAATTCTCTTTTTCACTAAAGTCCCTCTTCTTTATATATATTTCGAGTTTCTACTAATAACACCCTTTGGTGTACTAAGAAATAATCCCCATAGCCTTGGTCCCTAGTGTAGGGCTTATTTATATAATACGAATATGTACATATAACGATTATTGACAATAATAACGTAACCAATAATAATAAAATATTATTATATAATAGTAACCTCAATAATATTAATAGTGAAATAATAATAATAATAATAACGTAATTCAATAACTCAATAATGGTGTATATACTATTGCGTGCCGTCCAAATCTCCAGAATATACAAAGACCCATTTGTACATTAGTCACCGAATAACACTCATAATAATATTTATAAAATTTATATTACGAATACCTAGGAAACATTCATTAAACCATTATCACGAATTACAACATCCTCATACCAAATTCCATCAATACGACTGTCCTTGGACGTACCGCCTAACTACATGGGCTTGGGCTTGCTTTGGGTCCACTCTGGACTAGTTCGGTACGACCGGGTCCCCTTAAACTCAATAATACCATTACTAAATATATAAACCATCGGTAAGGGTTAAGTCGCAACTTGGCCTGGTTTTCTTGGTTAGGACATCACTATTGCTCGGTCTTCCCTACCAGGGCTAATACACTAGTCAAAGCATGCCACTGCACTATCCGTGCCATGATCCCTAGTCGTCTTGTACCTCAAAACTCAACCATGGCTAAAAATCATCCATCGTAATAATTAACTAAATAATTATTTATAAAATCTAGAGTCACCATTTAACTCAAATAAATGTAAAAATAAATATTTTAAAAATATTCCCGGGAAGGGGAGCTACAAATCTACCCACCTTAAAAATAATTTCGTCCTCGAAATTCTAATCCATAACTATTCCCTACAATAAGAAATTTACCTGAACCTTAATCTCCTTAAATTTTAATTTCTCGAACTAATTTATATCTTCCTCCTAGCTATTTGTAACTACCAATCTTGGAGGACTTCTACCCACCTTTGGTCACACTACCTACTTCAAGCACCTGGCGTTATAACATTGAAACACCTCCAGCTAATTATAATAAGTAGCTACCGACGGATATCTACAGCATAAGGCATCTACAACCCTCTTCTATCTTATCAGCAACCCAAAATTTAATAAGCAACAAATTTACACAAGTAGCTAAGAAATATTGGTAGATTCTAATAAGCATGACTATTCGTCGCTCCGAAGTAGGGAGGACAGAAAGATAAGAAATAAATATCGAGGGCGAATATGAAGTTTCCAGAGCGGTATAGAGTATCCAATGTTACAGATAGAAAGGGAGTTTATGAACCACTGCCTTATTTGCTAGATTGGGCTACTCTAGTTCAGTCACTTGCTACGAAGAACCCTTCGTCTCTTAGAGAGGCCTGCAATTTGTGTAATACAGAAGTCCCATTCTCAAAATTCTGAACAGGTTCCATAATAGCACGGAATTGAAAATCGAGATGGTGATCTTTTCCGTGGCTATTTAAACACACAAGCAAGGGATATAAATGCAATACAAGATCATATCACGACATCCAGGTAGATGGATTAATGGTTACGAATGACCTCACATTCTAAGGGGTGGAGACTACATAATAAGTATAGGGACCTATTTCAAGTAATTCGGTATTATGGTCCAAATAGGGTGGTATGCCTGGATGGATCTTACTGGGTCCTAATGGGTTTCCTGATTGGACATCAATCGTTGGTCGAATAAATCTTGGGTTTCAATCCACATGGACTGGACAAGATCTCCATGATAAAATTATTTCTACTAGGTTAAGGTAACCTAGAATAACCTTCTACCCAAATGGTTGAGCTAGTTGGGCAGTCGGATTGGTTAAATAGGTTCTGTAAGCCCTGTAGGTGCGCCTTCCGTGACTTTTGTGTTTAAGTAGCACGAGAAGACACAATTAAATGGCATACTAGTGACATGTGCGTAATGGGCTTCCAGTCGATCATAACCATATATTGGGTCGAAAGGTTCGGGTCGAGTTAGAGTCCCTAATTGCAGCCCGTATACGATTATTATGGTAAGAGTTATAGCTAGTCCCTTTGACCTGAAAGTCGTACTATAAAAATAGAGTACAAGGGGACGTGTTTGAGTGGGACATGATATACCTAGATGAAGGTGGACCTGTCTAGATCTTACATGTAAAGTTTGTTGGAAGATAACAGTTGGTCTCATGCTCCGAATATTAATGACCCGGCCGGGGACACGAAATGATCTAAATAGAAGGTGGGAGTCCACGGGGCATTAATTATCATTCTAATGGAAAATTATTCTAATCAATCGGTAGTCTTCGTATATCCCAAGAAGGCTTACCGTCTACCCACCTTAGAAGCTAGGATATGGTTTTAGGAATAATGAGGTCAGAAGGATTTCAAAGTCCGGATATGGCACCTCGACTTTTGTCAATGAAGAATAAGGCACGTCGTAACGGGATACAGTAGATGCAAGTCAAACCAAGGGTCATTTCTCAATAAATGGAAAACGAGTGTGTACAATAACCCATGGTCGATAAAATAGAATGATCTACTTATCCAGTATACAGGAGTTATCGACAGGGTAACCAACTCTACGGCACATCATATGAAAGGATTTCTAACGACTAGGTCATGAATTTTTATTTGTGTCAAACCTGCCCGACTATTGTCACCGGGGCTCTAGTTAAAGCAAGCTTCAAACAAATGATTAGAGGCTCACAAAATTTGGTCTCTGGAGAATAGATAGTCTCGTAGGTTGGCATTTAGTCCAAGGGAACGATCTTAATCATTCTCGGACTCCAATGACTAGAAGATCAAGTTAGTAGGTTTAGGGTCGCAGAGAGGACGAGTAACTTAAGGCAAGGTTCTAGTCACTGGCTGGCCATGGATAGCTATACTCGTGTATGCAACTATCATAGCCATGGGGATACTCCGTATCTATCTATCAATTACGAGTTTTCGTCTTTCCAATCAGTGAAAGACAAAACAATAAAGGGTTCAAGAGAGATGTCACTGAGTATAATCACGTGATTCAAAGGCGAATGTGTAATTCAAGAGGATTTGTCAAAGCAGTCGCGGATGAGATCCTAGAGACATCTACATCTCAATCCACGTAGGGTAATTAGATGAAGAGCGAATCAATTGCATCATGGTTGATCAGACCATAATACACTGATTCTGATTAGACAATAAGTTAGCAGGCGTCCCCACTAAACATATGCCTCAAATCAAGCTCGAGAACAGAGTAAGCTTGCAAAAACTAGGCTGTAATAGCAGCATTGGTCAAGATAGTCAAGATTTCAGTATGAGAGATTTTTGAAAAGAGACACAAGTAGTTCGAGTTTAGAGGGAATCAAACTTTACCCGGTATTCTTGCTTCTATAGACATCCCACTATCATCTTACCCTTAAGGCCTTGGTTGACTAATGGTTTATGAACTTCTGAATTCTATATTCTAGGTAACCTATTAGTGTCAGACAATTTCCTCATCAATAGATCACGAGGATCATACGGAGTGCTAGGTCGGGAGACATGCTACCAAACTTACAAACTTCCACTACTATTGGCCTTGCATCTTATGGGACATACATGGCACGGTCCTATCCTCTATAGTACTCTAAACTTGTATTCACGTCTGAATCATTTCACCGAGGATTATGCCTCGTCCGTATACTCGGGCGACGTAAACTCTTGGTTCTGTGATTCAGATGTGATATACTATCAGATACTCTACCTTATCTCGACACCCGGGTAACTATAATCAAGGAGGACCACTAGTCATAGTTTTAGGAATATTCTATAACCTATAATTTCCTTAAAATTTCAATTTCTAGGGTCGTGTCTTGCCAGTGCGCTGCTGGCTGCAGTGAGCCCATAATTCAAATAATGGCGACAGTGCGCTGCTGTCCTGCCATTATGAGTCAACTAATATTCTTTTAACTATATCTGTAAAATTTCATGGACTTCTATAGATTCAAACAAGTCGACTATGTAATAAGGCATAAATATCTATCAGTCATAATCCTTAGAATAAAAGATGAACAGGGAGGAAATAACTGAAAACAAAGAAATACAAACATTCTAATATCTATTCTGGGTGTATTCAAACATTGAGGAAAAACTTTGAACCGAAACTAACTCGAGGTCCGTATATGGGTAACATAATCAAAATTTTATAAATAATCATTCTTAGGGCAAAATAGGAACTAAATAGGCAATTTGGACTAAGATGTGATGAAGATATCTAAAGGGGCAAGGAGAAGGAATTGCACCATTTATCAAGGTTATATCATTATTTCTATGAAGCCATGTCTTACCAAGTGAATAATATATCCACATTGGATCCTACCGTCATATCAAGAGGTAATAGTGTACCTATGGGGATCTAACAAACTATCAAAATTGATGACTCCTTATCTAAATTCTATGGCCTAGACTACCCATCGGTAAATTTGTATAAGGGACTCCTAGTCCTAGTCATTCTCGTAAATTAAATTAATTTCTAATTCGTGAATGAGCATTTCTAGTCGCAGGCTCGCAATAATACGACTAACGTACCATCACGAGTTCGCAATCTTTTGCGAAAACTGACCTGCATGGGCCACCACAAAAACTTGTCACGACCCGCACCCGATTTTTTTTTCTAGAACGGATACGAGACGTGTCCAAGCCAGCCTACGCCGTAGTGTCGGTGGTAGTACGCTGTCACGACCATGAAGATCCAAAATCACAAATAATGTTCATTCATAATATTAATTTAATTTACAATGATCACAAGTTTTACATTTTTGCAGAAAAATATAAACTTGTACATATAAAAGAATAACTACAACTCCACTATCTAACTAGTCTCTAGGCTTTTGTCTGCAAGTATTCCCGTCTCTCCCCAAACTAAGTGAATCCACGGCTAACCTGAAAATGTTGGTTTCCAGTCAGGAATGGAACGAGCACAATTCACTGAATGCAATTTCAAATAAAGAAGATGACTATAAAACAAAGGTTAGACATCAATTATGATTTTGAAAATAAACAAGAAATACAGAAAACCAATAGTAAATAAATAGACACAACAGACCTTCCCCAACTGCTAGAAGTACCTTTGATACGTGATCGGTCTGGAGTACTATACCGCACGGTCTACGAGGTCTACTTGCATGAAAAGTAAGCACGGTCTACAATGTCTACTTGCAGAAATAAACACGGGCTACACTACTTGCAGAAAATAAACACGGGCTACACTACTTGCAGAAAATAAATACGGCTACAATGTCTAACACGGGCTATGGTCAGATCACATATCTTTGGTACTTCTCATTCCCGACTCAACAATTTATAATAGAAAATAATCACATAACCAATGGCCAACCAATGAAATATAGTGAAAATCAATATCAAAATGCAGACAATAAACTGTACTCGCCTGGCGTCCTGAGCTGTTGACACAACTCCGAGTCTGAATTGAGGCCCAAGTAACCTATTATAAATAAATAGGATTAATACACCAACTGTGAGTAAAGAGAGTCTAGCTTACTTGGTCATTAAGACTTTTTAGGTTATCTATCTTAAAACATGTGGTTATTGAAACCTGGTGTTCCTAACTGTGGTTTGTATATAACTACCATACTAATTGTATCTTAGGATGTGCATGAATCCTAACAACCCAAACTGTGGCTGTACAAGCCCCTACCCATAGGGTTAAGGTTTAAACCTTTCTACCTATCCCTTTATTGGCTTACTACTCAACTGGGTCTTTGGTAACAGTATTTGGGTTTCAACTCTTTCCTGGGTCTCCCTGCTCTGTTAATTTGGTTTTCAGTAGCAGTATTGCTACTTGATTGGAGGCAAGGTAAAGCCTAAGTTGGGTTATTCATAAATGCCCTTAGCGTGGGTAGAGTTTCTTAGGCTTCCCAACTGCTACTAGTACCCATATGGTACTGTGTATCAAGCTGTTACGGCTATGTTCTGAGACTCCAGTATTGAACCTGGTACAACTAGTCTTGGGGTCCTTGATTCCAACTAATCCTTTGATTCCTGATACCCATACATTGCCAGGTGCTTCTTAAGGTACACAAAATATAATACAAATCTGAATTAAAAGAAGGCTCTTATGAAATTTTCTATACTTCTGAATTGCCTATGGACTCTGCACTGTCTCATGTTAATGCAACAAAGAACAATCTGTCCTCTTTAACAAATGGTTAGCCAACTTCCCTCCTGTCAACCCAAGCCTCATTACCTATTCTCCCACCTAAAATGATTGTTTCCAAGTCTGAATATATAGATAGAATTAGTAGTTGACATTATTAACTACTTTAACTGTCCTGAATATACAGGAACCCATTGATCAAACCCAAAATCCAATTATCTCGCAGTCAATTCAGAGTTCATACTGAACTGTTGCCATCCGAAGAGAATTCTAGGTGACAGTATCAGGAAAATGAGATCGAGTTGGCATGGAGTTCATCCTGTGACCCCCTGCCATGATAGGCTGCTGTGGTATACCCAGGTTTCTAACAGAGATGCTCATGATCAATTTAGCTTATGCATTTGGCAGCAGAAATTTCGTTTTAGCATTAGCCATTGAAGCTCACCTCAAGTTCCTACAACCTTACCCATAGGATCCCTTGGTGTTGTGCATGGTGCTCCATCCGCCTACTGCATTGTCCTATTAGATCTGAATGTATGCAGGCTTCATCCCCAGGTCAGTAGGCTTGCTCTGCTACGTAGGGGTAGGCAAAACTGGATGCCAAGTTCGATATAGGCACCCATATGTAGAAGGTGCAGAACAAAACACAAATATATATATGCACTTATGAATGTATTACCATAACTGATGAACCATGTGTAGCCGATTCCTATTTGTATAAACTGCTACATGTGATTTGGTGTAAGAAATCTGTCACCAAGAAATCCTGATACTTAGTGTCATTTGTAAATTGGTATGATACCATGTTCTAAGCTGATACTTCTCGTGTCATCTCTTAAGTTATTGCCTATCATTAACCCAAACAATTTCCTATGTGTTTGTTAGTGAAAACAACAAATAGATGGTGTGCTATGTTAATAGAAAGGAAGTATTAGTCCCTGACCTTAATGAAGAGTTTCCTGTGGGTTTAGGTGCGTAGACAGCCTCCAGGTGAAATCTTCACAGAGCTTTGCAAGGGTGGCAGCCTTCCAGGTTTTCCAAGGGTTTTAGGGTTCGGTAGAACATCCTATATATAGTTGGGGAACTTCTCCATCCTAAGGATAGAGTGAAACCCAAAATTCGAATTTAACTTGGAGTGGTCTATCTATCCGAGGCTAGGATTTGGATATACACTTATCTGGAATAAAACTTTGAATTTAAAACAGGGACCCATGGTCGAGACTTCATCATGAAGCTGTGTTTAAACATAAATTCTCTTTTTCACTAAAGTCCCTCTTCTTTATATATATTTCGAGTTTCTACTAATAACACCCTTTGGTGTACTAAGAAATAATCCCCATAGCCTTGGTCCCTAGTGTAGGGCTTATTTATATAATACGAATATGTACATATAACGATTATTGACAATAATAACGTAACCAATAATAATAAAATATTATTATATAATAGTAACCTCAATAATATTAATAGTGAAATAATAATAATAATAATAACGTAATTCAATAACTCAATAATGGTGTATATACTATTGCGTGCCGTCCAAATCTCCAGAATATACAAAGACCCATTTGTACATTAGTCACCGAATAACACTCATAATAATATTTATAAAATTTATATTACGAATACCTAGGAAACATTCATTAAACCATTATCACGAATTACAACATCCTCATACCAAATTCCATCAATACGACTGTCCTTGGACGTACCGCCTAACTACATGGGCTTGGGCTTGCTTTGGGTCCACTCTGGACTAGTTCGGTACGACCGGGTCCCCTTAAACTCAATAATACCATTACTAAATATATAAACCATCGGTAAGGGTTAAGTCGCAACTTGGCCTGGTTTTCTTGGTTAGGACATCACTATTGCTCGGTCTTCCCTACCAGGGCTAATACACTAGTCAAAGCATGCCACTGCACTATCCATGCCATGATCCCTAGTCGTCTTGTACCTCAAAACTCAACCATGGCTAAAAATCATCCATCGTAATAATTAACTAAATAATTATTTATAAAATCTAGAGTCACCATTTAACTCAAATAAATGTAAAAATAAATATTTTAAAAATATTCCCGGGAAGGGGAGCTACAGACGCGAAGGGAAATTTGAGGATGTAGGACTTGCGATTGATGAATGAATAAACTTGAGGATTGAGTAGGTCCAATCCACGCATCGAGAATGAATTAGTCTAGACGCAAAACAAGAGTTACGTCCCGATGAGGATGATTATCCCGCGGGAGCATGCATGGTGATTCATGCCCACCGTGGAAAATCTGACTCGCGTAAGATCGGGGCACAACGTATTGTTAACTTAGACGACCTCATGATCGAATACGTGAATTGGGATGAATGACTTAGGGAATATGAAATGTGAATTATGGTTTAGCGATGGATTGTGTCGTAGCGTGCTTGACTTGGGAGGGATGATAGGAAGATTATGTCGAACGTGTTCGAAGAGATTGACTATGTGAAATGGCTTGTTGAACGAGTGAGATTGATATGTTAAGAATTGGTTAAAACGTAAGTTGTCATAGGATGGCTTTGTTGAATGACTCAGACCCCGTGCGACGACATATTTGGATGTGCGTAGGAAATCGATGCTCGAAGTTTAGAAATAGGAGTGATGCGAGCTTGGGTAGCAAACCCCCGTACTATCAACTTTGTTTGACCTTAGGATGGGGTTGTTTTCCATAAATAAATTCACTTTATTTATTGTGTATCTGGGAAAATTACAACTGTAGGAATCCGATCTAGAAGATGATTGCTTTATCCCTTGGACTATGCAAAGAAGAAAAGCTCTCAAAATTTTGACAGTAAGTTAGATAACTATGTATCTGTACAATGAATGAGAAAAAGAACTCTATTTATAGAGTCAAAAATAACTGAAAGGATAACTGTCTTCATAACCTGTGCCTAGTTGAAAATTACGTACGATTTAACATACGCAAGGTTGTGAGCAGTTACTGGACGTGGCCTGTAACTGTTGGACACATGGCAATCATGCATGAGTCGTGTGCAAGTTACAGGACACGCAGGCGAGAGATCAGTGGCATGGCTGCTACGTACTCCAATTTGATAAAATCCACGCAGACTTGTTGAAGACGAAATCCACGCAGACTTGGGTCAGAAAGCTTCAAAATCCACGCAAACTTGGGGCAAGAAGCTTCAAAATCCACGCAGGCTTGGGGCAAAAAGTTTCAAAATCCACGCAGACTTGGGGCAGAAAGCTTCAAAATCCACGCAGACGTGGGGCATGAAACTTCAGAATCCACGCAAACTTGAGACAGAAAGCTCAAAATACACGCAGACTTGAGGAAGGAACATATAAGTTCAAAATACACGCAGACTTGAGCCAGAAGGCTCAAAATATACGCAATATTGAGGCAGAACTGCCAGCTGTCTTGATTCGACGTGCCTCGACTGACACAAAATCTCTGACAGTGATTACTTTTGTCAGTCGCATTAAATGACAAGAAGCTTTTTTGGTACGCCAACTTGGTGAAGGCTGAGTCTTGCTGAAGAAGATTTCAAAAGTCACGCAATAGTCGGCTGTGATCTCTCGAGTTCCGTGCATACGTGACATACGAGAAGACATTCTTCGACTGTCGTGCTGTCAGTCATAATGACACTCTGACAAAATAATAAGATGTCTCTCAACGTAACTTTTCAATATTGTCTTAATTAACTCAGCGTGACTTTGAGGCTTTGTTCTGATCAACTCAGCGTGACTTTCATTTTTAAGGCCTACAAAACCCCCTTCAAAGTTTTCGAAAAATGATAAATTATTTCGAAATACTTTGAAATTTAAGATGATAAAATGAATTTGGTCACGCTGAGATGACTTTAAAGAGATATTTATTCCTAAATGATTGGACTGTTGGGATTCTGTGCAGTTAGGATCCCGTATCAAGCGCCTAAATCTAGGCAAATAATGATATGCCGTTTGGAATTCTTTATGAGCCTATAAATAAGCCATAGATTACTTCTTTCTTTCTTTACTTGCATTTGAAAGAGAGAGTCCACAGAAGAGAACTTCATCTTCCCCGACTTCTTCTTCTCCTTTTCAAAAACAATGGCTCCCAAGAAGGCTGATGCTCAGGCCAAGGGGAAAGCCCCTGCGACTTCTTCGCGTGCCACTACTGACAGGCTTCCTCGACAGGAAGTCCCACAAGCTCCTATGCATCGTAAGTGATGGGGGACACGAGCTGTTTGAAGACGACTTTGATGAAGATGAACTCCACATAGAATTTTTAGGATCTTAAAACGATAAACTTCAGAAATATATCCCCCCTTCTTAGGGCAATGGATATTAATAAAGTATGCCCCCTCTTTAGGGTCAGCCATACTTCACATCTTCGTATTTACGAAGCTCTGTGTTTCACACAAAGGAGCATGACTCTCATGACTCTGCGTGACTTTTCATGCTGGCAGAAATGTCCATGTTGAAATAGTCACGCAGCTTTCATAATGACTCTGCGTGATTTTTTCACATGTTGGCAGAGATGTCAATGTTTGAATTAGTTACGCAGACTTCATGATGATTCTGCGTGATTTTTCACATGTTGGCAGAGATGTCAATGTTTGAATTATTCACGCAGACTTCTGAGAGTCATCCTCTGGATAGATTATTCTTGATCTGTCAGTATGTTTTTTTGTCATTTTCACTTAAATGTGATTCTGGCAATGATGCGTGACTTTCATCCTAATCTGTCTGGACTTTGCGTGAATTAATCATCTGCGTGAATAAATCACTCAGCATGTCATGGTAGTATATCCATATGGAGTCTGCGTGACTTTTAAAATTTTCTTCAAATACTGTAATACACGTATAGACATAGATATATCTGACTTTGTCTTCTTTTATTTTCTGTAGTGAACATCAGAAGCGAAGAAGCAGATTATGAAGGGCATTGGGGTTTCTTATTTAAGCATGATCTATCTCATGTACAATTCTCTCAATTTGATCTTCCGGAAGTCAGATTGTCTTTGTTGACCAATCAAGATCATACCACTTTACTCTGCTTAATGAATGGACAACCCTTCCAGAGTTTGGATCTGGTATCCCACAAGAAACCAGCATTCTTGTTTGGAGACGCCATAGCACAGAAATCTTAGCCGAAGGGCATTAGAGAGAAGGTGTGCTTCTACTTCGAAGGGGATGTGAAACAGCCCATGTACTGGCCGAAGGTGTCCAGGGGCTTATCAATCATGAGACTCATGCATGCCAGCTATCCGATAAAGATGTCCTGGCATTTGACAGAATATCAGCAGGCGAAAGCGAGCCGCATTATTTACAGGAAGGAAGGATTTTTCAGTGCCCCAGAAAACCATGTATCAGTGTTTCGGGGTTTGAAGCCTGGATGCATACCACCTGAAGATTCATCCATCTTGATGCCATTCAGGATGCCCATTTTCATAAACGAATTCATGTCAAACAAGAATGCATTCTATCCTACCGATTCGACGCCGAGGATGAACGGCCTAATGAATCAGGAGAATGTGAGATGGAAGACTTTGGTCCACTGGGCTTTGGAAAATTTTGAGACTGAACTGAAGAAGATTAATCTTTATGATGCCGTCGTCAATTCATCCTATGGCTTCAAGCCCAACCCCTTCCTATTCCTGGCTTTGGTTGAAAGATACAACCACATGACGGGGACCTTTATGACTCCAAAAGGAGAGATGGGCTTTGCCCTTCATGAGATGGAATATATCTCACACCTGCCTTCAGGCTTGCTGCCGTATGAGGAGTATGTTCCTACGACAGAAGAGCTGAACTTTCTGTCAGAGAAGAACCCAGAGATGGTACATCTATTTGAAGAGATGATGTACCATTTTGGTACATGTACTCTATATTACAAGGGTTCCGAGGATGAAGCTGGCAACCACATTCAGAAGTGGATGTCCTACCTTTTCATGAACCGTAAAAAGGATGATAAGAAAATAAACGAAAAAAGATGGTACCAGATCAGCAACTTCAAACCTCTCTCTGAAGGTGAAATCATTTATCTGCTGGAGAAATATGATTGCAAGGATTTTACTATCACTGAAGACTGGTACGAGTTCAAAGCTGGAACCACCTTAGCTCTTATGTAAGACAGAGTGGAAAGAGTCTGTCAAGGAACGGTCATTTGGTCGGATTTTTATCTCTGTGGTTAAGGAGATTCATCGTTCCTGGCTCTAGTTCCTTGGACAGGATACACAGAGGCGTTATCTTTGCAGCGGTGCACCTTGTGTATGGTTACAAGCTAGACTTATTATCGGCAATGACCTGTAGGCTGAATGCAGGTCTCCAGAATTTTGTAACCAACATGTTGTCTGATCAGAGGATGATGACTGAAGAATTCTCAAGGATAGAGATGCCATTCACATATTTATATGGTTGGCTTCTCCTTCATCATGATGGTCTGATACCTCCAGGAACAGGAGGGAGTAGCAGTCTTTTTCTGGAGAGGTACTCTGGAGAGACGTTCTGGAAGGTTCACACCCTTCCAGAATGCAGAAATATCTTGAATCGGGCGTCACATTGGTCTATCCAATGTGTCCCTCCACCATTGGGATATGAGAGCATGCCCTTAAATATGATGGACGGAGATATGGGAAACAGGCTAGATGACGTAGCCTTCCAATGGTTGCAGAGAATCAGGCCGTCTCATCTAGTATACCGTAATGAAGAGATGACATATCTGGAGCCATATTTACCAAGCCGATTTGCTAGACAATTCGGATATGACCAGCTCCACGTTGGGAACGCCACCACTTGCTTATCTGCTCGTGGAGGGCTTGTTGACGGAGCTCGAGCTTGGAGATATTTTGCGGCTATGGATACAAAAGTTATATTCTCTATACCTAATCCTTTGTCTAGCTCGGGGACAAAGATGCTTTATACATATGCTCGCTTCTATGTGTCGTCAAGCACCTTCAAGCCGAGTTTCAATCTGAAGACCTTTGTTACGGAGGATGAGCCAGCTCCATCGAAGAGGTCAAAGAAGAAGACTATTATTCGACAATTTTCTCCAGAACCCGTCGATGAGACAGTGGAGGTTGAGCCCCGATATGAATTATTCCAGGAGGGAAATTTTCCTGACGAAGTTCTTCCTCCTATATTTGTATCTCTTTCTAAGAGGAAGAGAAGCGATGAATCTGAGATCGTCTCCAAGAGGAGTACTAAGTCTCAAACATCTAGGAAAAAGAAGAAAGGAGTCTCAGTGACTGCTACGTCATCTTTAGGTGGTATCTCAGTTGATGAAGACGATGCCGCTGATAAAGACGAAGAGACTGATGAAGACGACGCTCCTTTGATAAGGAGGTCGAGAGGCAAATATGTCAAGAAGTCTGTCAGCAAAATAAAGGGCAATAAACTCCTAGAAACGATCATGAGTGGAGGAGTTTTGCCAGAAATCAACGAAGCAGCTTCTACTGAGAAGACCGAGTCTGATGATATTCACCTTCCGACAGCTTCAACTGAACAGACTGAAGTAGAGTCTGCTCAAGCTCAAGAAATAACTGCTCCGACCACAAGTGGAGTAGCTATTGAACCCTCGGAGACGAGGATGATCCCATTTGAGCATGGGACTGAGGGCGTCATTCAGGCACTGGATGACCAGATTGATTACTCTGAAGAAGAACCAGCCCCAGAAGAAGTGACAAAACAGTCAGAAGTTCCTGAAACTCAAGCTGAAGAAAACATTTCTTCGGCCAGAGGCGATGAAGACGTGTCGGCGTCTGAGCTATCAGCTGCTGATGATTTGTTGAAGAATGCTTGTCAAGACATCATTCTTCGAACCGATATTCCAGAGAGAACTGAACCGGCGGCAATCAACACTGAGCTTGCTATCGTCACTGTCCCTAAGACTCATGAAGATGTGAATATTATTGTCTCTGAATCAGAAGCTCATCCTGAAGATGAAGAAGATGAAGAAGCTGAAGGAGGAGAAGACTGTCATGCTGGCACTTCTACTCCTTATGATGAGGATAAAGTCAGGGGGAACAAAATGGAGCTTAGCCCCGAACCTGTTTAATCTCCAAACAATGCTCCAGCACCCAGTAATTCTGGAGCTGGAAGCAGCCATATGAAGCAGGTGTCGGACACTATCATGGACCGGCTACGAGAAGATGCCAGACTCCCTTCACATATCGAATATGAACCTCAACCTGGTAGAATTTTATTTCAAATTCTGTTTCTGCTGCTTATTTTTCTTTATATGCTGATTATTATTATTTTTTTCTTTCTTTGACTGTAGGAACTGCTGCAGCAATGAGTTCGACTCATGCTCCGCTTATCCAGGTTGATGCTGATGAAGGGAGTTCACACGTGCCAACTTCTCCAGTCGCACACACTTCTGTTCCCAGGATAGAGAACATTCAGGCTTCTTCTTCAATGATGACGGCGACTCCTGGATTTGAGACTGGGCTAGCAAGAACTCTGGGAATGTATTCAGAGATCATTTACTCATATCTAGATACATATTCCAGACGTTTCTTGAAGGATGAAGCTATGCCTTTTTTTGATCTTCGAACTATGGTTAAGTTCCCGCTCATGGCGCTGCGACATGCTGGTTGCGAGTCTCAGTGCATCTTCTTCGAACATCTCCTGGATGAGTTAGAAATAACTATCCGAAAATACTGGGAGACTAAGAAGGAGGACATTCAATCTTTAACTGCAGCTGAGATCAGTCAACTAGAGCATGAAGCACAGTCCCAACAAGCAGCTCTTGAAGCATTTCTTGCCTCTTCTACTGAGAAATTAGTAGAAAAGGGCGAAGAAATATTAGCTACTCGTCAAAGAGTAGAGCTTCTGGAGAAAGATAAGACATCAAAAGCTGAAGAACTGAAGAAACAGAAAGAGGAGTTGGCTCGACTTCAAGAACGAATTGCTGCCATGGAAACAGAACAAGCTGAGACTACTGCTGCTTATATCTCTGAAGCTGAACGCTGTGAGATTCTTTAAAAAGAACGAGAACAGATGCAGGCGGAACAGATTGAAGAAGTCAACCGTCGCCAGTCTGCTATCATCATTTTTGATGAACAGAATGTTACAATTGAAGCAGCGGAAAGAGTTCGAAAAACTCATGAAGAGAAACTGAATGCTGTTCTTGATCGTATCAGGGAGCTGATAACTCCAAATAAGTGAATCTTTTTCATTTTCACTTTTACTTGTATTCCATGTTTTGATTATGAAATGAAAGCAAATGAAAATTCTTGATCTGGTTTTTGGTTTTGCTGTTTTGGTAATGATAGATTCATAGAAAATATGTTCAGAGGTAAATAATACATGACACATTTCAATAGAATAGAATATACAAACAAACTTTGTAATTCCATCAAATGATATTAAACCAAAAATGATCTTAGTTTAATACTGATTAAAAAATAGAATTCAGATATAAAAATATCCTTGAACACAATTTTATTTCTGGCATTCATCATTCCAGACAAAAGAAACACCTTTCTTCATAAGTTTGTTGAATGGTCTGCAGCGTCCTGAAAGATTAGAGATGAATCTCCTGATATAAGCGATCCTTTCTTGAAATCCTCGTAGCTCTTTTAAGGTACGTGGAGGACGCATCTCTTGGATGGCTTTGATCTTCTCGGGATTCACGTGTATACCTTTAGAGGTAATGACGAAGCCGAGAAATTTACCACTAGAGACGCCTAAGAAGGACTTAGTAGGGTTCATCTTTAATTGATGCTTACGCATTAGATCAAATATAGTCTTCAAATCTTGGATGTGATCCTCCTTTTGTCGACTTTTGACTGCAATATCATCAACATAGCATTCGACTGTTTTTCAAAAATGTTTACGGAATATAGTGCTCATAGCTCGTTGATAAGTTGCTCCTGCATTCTTGAGACCGAATGGCATAACTGTATAACAGTATGTACCGATCGGCGTTCTGAAAGAAGTGTGCTTCTCATCATCTAGAAATATTTTAATCTGATTGTACCCAGAATACCCGTCCATAAATGACATCCGTTCAAACCTACAAGTATTATCGATCATAACATCAGTGATTGGTAGAGGGAATTCGTCTTTAGGACATGCCGCATTGAGATCGCAGAAGTCTATGCAAACTCTGATCTTGCCAGTCTTTTTAAGAACAGGAACTATATTAGCCACCCAATCGGGATGTTGTTTGTCTCTAATAAACCCAGAGGCCATGAGTTTATTAACTTCAGCTTCAATTGCATCCATGATGTCTTGATGAAATCGTCGCTGTTGTTATTTGACCGGTTTAGCATTCGGCAAGATATTGAGCTTGTGAGTTGTGATTTGTGGATCAAGTCCTGGCATATCTTCATAACTCTAAGCGAAGACATCGATGTAATCACGAATGAGTTTAATCATGTCTTGCTTATCAGTTTCTGAAAGACTTTCACTGATGAATATTGGTTTGGGAGATCCCTCTTCACCAACATCTATTTGAATAAGTTTGTCTTCAGTCGGAGGTTCCTTTTGCTCGAATCGGAACTCCCATTGATTATCTAACCTTTGGGCCCATTGTTCTGATTTAGGTGAGATTTCAAAATCATCTTCGTCTTCATCACTTTCTTCAGAACGGTCAATGGAGACCATGTTGGAAGACAGAATGTTGCAGTAGAAATCACCGATACTCGTATCGGAATCCCAAGAGGTAGTACTAGAAGAATCAGACCTCTTATCTTCGTCAGATTCGGGATCTTCATGAACAATATTGATAAAAGGAATAGGAGCAGCATAGCCCAATCCGCATTTCGTCCTCCCATATTTCAGAGGAGGAATACGAACAGACATTTTTCTCCCCTTTCCACTATTAAGGCCAGTTCTGAAGTCATAGCCCATATTTTTAATGATGTCTTTAGATTGCTGACTATAACGACGTAGTTGTAATCTTCCAGTATCATCATTTTTGTCATCATCTTCAGGGTTAGAAGGATGTTGAGGCCCTTTGTAAAAGACTATTGGGATGTCTTCTGGCTTTCTGCTGGGAACTAGAAAGTATGAAGCTTGTACAGATTCTAAGGATACATCTGTATGAAAATTCTGTACAACTCCTATGGTTATTGTGCTCAAGTCATCTAACAAATGTAAATAACTATGAACATAATTACACACATCAATATACTGCAAAGATGGAGACTTTTCATTAAATTCAAAAGCAGCAATATTTACATCGGGAGAAGGCTGAGCCTTAGAGATCTTAGCCAAATCAATGACTAAAGGAGGAGAAGAAGAACGAGAAGAAGCTTTGTTTCGATTAAGATCGATAACAAATGGCTCAGAAGAGGTGAGCTCCCTTGAAACTTGAGATAGAAGAGTAGTCCGCCCTCCAACTGGGATTACTAGAGCATCCTGTTTCACATGTGTAGTACGCCCACTGACAGGAATGATCAGTGTATCTTGAGTAGACGACTGAGGTAATGAGAAATCCGTCCACTCACTGGAATGATGAAAGGACCTTCTTCAGAGGGTTTGGGAGATTGTTGCTGAGTAGTTCGACCTTTAACAGGGATTATTAAAGTCTCACTTTGTGAATCCTCTTTCTCCATAGCTTGTATCACCCTTGTATACTCTTCTTTATACATCCGGGAATCATTGAAATAGGCTTCAACCCCATAGAAAGGGTTTATATCAGCAACTTCTTTTTGGACTCTTCCATTGATGTCAATGTATTTAAAACACTGATGAAGAGTAGAAGGCACCACATTATTTTTATGAAGAAAGGGCCTCCCCAGAAGAAGATTGTAAGATCCCATGATCTCGATCACATAGAAAGTGACTTTGGATCTGAAATCGCCTATCTGAAGTTTCAGATGAATCTTTCCCAAAGGCTCGCTTCTGCTTTGATTGAATCCCAGGATAGTAGTAACTGTCTTGGAAAGCTTGTGAAGAGGGATTTTTAGTTCATCCAACAAACTCTTTGGCATTATGCTTATGGCAGACCCTGGGTCAATGATGATACGATCTATCTTCATCGTATCGATATAACCGGTATAGTAGAGAGGCCGATCATGTCGATTATCTTCCAGTAGCATGTCATCTTGTGTAAAGGTAATATTTGGGATAATCTCCAATACACTGTTGCAATATAAGCAAGTGGCAGGTTCTGCATCTGGCTTCTTTAACTGTGCAAGACAAGAGTCTGCCTGAAGAAGTGCTTCACTTAACGTCTCTCGAGTCTCTTTAGAAAGATGTAGAAGTTCAAAGAGGGACATTCTAGCTGGAGTATTAGCAAGTTGAGCTAAAATGTCGAAGTTATAAGGCTTCTGAAGTCCAAGAGGAGAGGACTTCTTGATTGGCTTATCAAACCGAGCCTGTTGTTTGCCTTTCTCAAGAGCTGTGGGCTTGGAAGGAGCAGGTTCAACTGGTGCAGTTGAAGGAACAGGTACAGTAGATAATTCTTCTTCAGGAGGAACATTAGGAGCATCTTTATCAATAGGAGGGATATCAGGAGTATCCTCAGGACTCTTGGAATAATCCTTTAAATAAGATTTCCCTATTCTAGTAGCACCAGCAAGTGCTTCTTCTTTATCTTTTGGCTCTGTGTCAGAAGTAGACCCAAGAGAAGTCATATGACATGACTTAATTTTTCCAGTCTTCTTGGACTTTCGAGAAGTAGTCTTTTGAAGAGGAGGAGATTCAAAATCTGCCACTAGATCAGGATGAATCCACATGATTTCTCCTGTTTCCATAGTAATTGGCACCAATCCTTCAGATTGTGGAAGAGGAATATTCACTATATCAAGAGTCACCTTGGGAATAGGAACGATCCCACTTTCAAGAAGTTGAGGAGGGAAGTCTCCAAATTGCATAGAGACGACATTGGAGGTGACGGTCTTCTCTTTTGGAGTAAGGGAGATAGCTCCAGATTTAATCATTTCTTGGATCTTTCCTTTCAGTACATAACATGTACGAATTATATGACCCAGCATTCTGTGGTATGGACAGTATTTAGGATGATCCGTCTTCCCAGCTTCATCAGGTTTCTTGATTTCAGGTAATTGTATTTTATTACCTTTCAGTAGACATTCAAAAATACCAAGGACATCGTCGTCATCAAAAGAGTATTCTTCTTTAGGGCGAGGTGCTCTTGGTTGTTGAGTTGTAGAGGTAGGAGAAGTTTGAACATTTGATGCATCTTTGCTCTGAAGATTAACTTCAAGGATTTCTTTTCCCTTACGAGCATTGGATTTAGCATTATTGTTAGTACCTTGACCTGTTTCTTTGGGAGTCATCTGCACTCCTAAACCTTTAAAGGTTTCAGCACTAATTTCTGCGGCCTTAGCACTAACTATGAAGGAAGGCCAGTCTTAAAATTGAGTAGATCCTGTCCACATACTGATAATGGACAATAGATTTGATTTGCATGTGTCGATGGTAACAGCATCAGGAGTTCCAAGAGGCATCTTCAGAGCTTCTCTTCGAAACCGTTCAATGAAATCCTCTGTAGTTTCATTATTTTTCTGCTTGATTCTAATAAGAGCATACATAGTCATGTCATTGAGCCCTTCATAGAACCGTTCAAGAAATATCTGTTTGAAACCGGCAAATAAGGTAATATACCCGTCTGGGAGACTTCTATACCATTCATAAGCCGTTCCTTTGAGACATCCAACAAACACCCGAGTAAGGAGGGCGTCGCTTGGTTGTAACTGGTCAGTCATCACTTCAAAGTGATTAATAAACTGACTCGGAGAGGTGGTTCCATCATAGAATGAGATAGTAGGAGGCTTGTATTTAGGAGGATACGATACTTGCTTCCATTCTATCGGATAAGATTGCTTGATGCCTAACCTTTGTAAACCATCTTTCTGTTTGAATGCCTCGAATTGAGTTTTGAGGTTCTTTAATTCTTCAGAGACAACTCCGGAAGATTGTGGAGTTGTAGCTTGTAGAGAATAGTTGGAAGGAGGAACAGCATTGTAAGCACTACCCCCAGCTCCGGAGAGACCAAGAGTATTGGATTATACTGCTTGAGGAACTTGTACTGGACTTACACCAGTGTCAATTGGTATGGCATCTGGTACAGTCTGTCGATTTTGTATCTGAGTTGCCATGAGTTCATACATCGACTTCATAGTATCAGCCATAGACTTCATTTGTTGTTCCAAAGAAGCAATCCTTTGTTCTTGAGGAGTCAAGGAAGAAGAAGGTTCATCAGTATTCCCATCAACCATATAAGTCGTGACTGTACGAGGGATTATTGATGAACTGGTGGATGTTGTTTGTTCTGAATCATTGCTTTGTGCATCAAAGTCAATTATAGGAGAACGACCCCCAGTAGGAAGAGGTGGGAAATTGGACTCTCCCAGAAATTCAGAATCATCTTCAGAGATCAAAGTTCTTTGACTAGAGGCCAGGACTCTTGCTCTTGTGCCTCTATATACTCCATCTGGACTATCAGCTCTACCCCCAGTATCCCGAGAGGTCATGTTAACAGAAGCAAACAAAGGCTCATCTTCATCAGGCATAGGTTCACACTGAATCCGATTGAAGACAGATTGTCGTTTTGTTTGACATTTGCATTGCATTGTGACTCTCGACTGGAAATCACATTCATGATCAACATAGTCCTGAACCATTGATTGACATCTGCATTGAATTATGACTCTTGGCTGGAAGTCACATTCAGCATGGTCCATTGTCATAGAATTATTCCTTCTCTTCTGTTGAAGGTGTTCTCGTAAATCTGTCTGTGACGACTGAGGTACGTCAGAGAACACTCTTTGTGTATTTTTAGGAATATATTTATGGTTCTTGGGTCTTGATGGCTCTTGATTATATAAGGAGTGATTAATATGAGCCACATAATTTCTAGCATACTCTGCATCTGGATCCTTTATTTTCATTTCCGATTGGTGTGGTTTCTTAACACCAGAAGTGCTTCCCAAACGAGTTTGATTAAGTTTTGTTCTTAGATCAGTTGGAGGTAATACATTGGTTTTTGAAACTTGGAGTTTTCCTTCCATTGATCTGGATATTTGCAGAGAAGGAAGAGTTGAACCACCCCCTTGATTAGGAGTTGGTAACAGACCCTCTTTTCTAGACAAATTCTGTGCCCAATTCGAAGAAGTCGTAGAAGAAGACATTAAGAAATGTTTCTTCTTAGACTTGTTCAAGTTTTGAGACATAAAATGTCCAGAAGGAAGAGTAGTCAAAAGACCATCTCCTTTTCTTTGACTAACAAAATTGTCAGTCAAAGTTGTTCCTGAAGTAAAAACTACAGGAGCAGAAGAAACAACTAAAGAGTTATTTCTTTTCGAAGGAACTTTGTGTGGAAGACCACCCCCAGTTCTAGTAGAACTTGGCACAGAAGAAGAGATAGCTAAAGAGCTATTCTTCTTAGATGAAATACACGCTGAAACAGACTTGGTTAAAGAACCAGTATTGTTAGCGTGACTTTTGAATTTAGAAATACACACTGGAACAGATTTGGTTAAAGAGCCAGTACTGTCAGCGTGTTTGTTAACTTTGGAAATACACGCTGGAACAGATTTGGCTAAGGAGCCAGTACTGTCAGCGTGACTTTTGAATGTAAGATTGTACGCTGGAACAGATTTGGCTAAGGAGCCGGTACTGTCAGCGTGACTTTTGGGATTGAATTTGCAGGAACAAATTTGGCTAAGGAGCCAATACTGTCAGCATGACTTCTGATTGCTGTCATTGTCGAGTGCACAAGAGTGTGCGTGCTTGTAGTAGAGTCTTTGCCAGTGTTAGGAGTAGACACTGTGGCAGAGACTTCACCATTGGTTGCCAACCGATTCTTAAGGACATAGACAGAGCGTCCCTTCGACTTGGCAGTGGTGATGGAGGCTGAAGTGGGCTTGCCACCCTTAGCCCGCTGCATTTCTTCGTAGGCGAGTTGATCAAATTGGATCGATATCACCTTCTTCGTCGAGCCGACTGACGAAGTATCGCATTGAGTTGTTGCCATCTCAGAAGAGGAGATGGTTATCCCCAGCAAAGTCGCCAATTTATTTTCCATAAATAAATTCACTTTATTTATTGTGTATCTGAAAAAATTACAACTGTAGGAATCCGATCTAGAAGACGATCGCTTTATCCCTTGGACTATGCGAAGAAGAAAAGCTCTCAAAATTTTGACAGTAAGTTAGATAACTATGTATCTGTACAATGAATGAGAAAAAGAACTCTATTTATAGAGTCAAAAATAACTGAAAGGATAACTGTCTTCATAACCTGTGCCTAGTTGAAAATCACGCAGGATTTAACATACGCAAGGTTGTGAGCATTTACTGGACATGGCCTGTAACTGTTGGACACATGGCAATCATGCATGAGTCGTGTGCAAGTTACAGGACACGCAGGCGAGAGATCAGTGGCATGGCTTCCACGTACTCCAATTTGATGAAATCCACGCAGACTTGTTGAAGACGAAATCCACGCAGACTTGGGTCAGAAAGCTTCAAAATCTACGCAAACTTGGGGCAAGAAGCGTCAGAATCCACGCAGGCTTGGGGCAAAAAGCTTCAAAATCCACGCAGACTTGGGGCAGAAAGCTTCAAAATCCACGCAGACGTGGGGCATGAAACTTCAGAATCTACGCAAACTTGAGACAGAAAGCTCAAAATACACGCAGACTTGAGAAAGGAACATATAAGTTCAAAATACACACAGACTTGAGCCAGAAGGCTCAAAATATATGCAATATTGAGGCAGAACTGCCAGCTGTCTTGATTCGACGTGCCTCGACTGACATAAAATCTCTAACAGTGATTGCTTTTGTCAGTCGCATTAAATGACAAGAAGCTCTTTTGGTACGCCAACTTGGTGAAGGCTGAGTCTTGCTGAAGAAGATTTCAAAAGTCACACAATAGTCGGCTGTGATCTCTCGAGTTTCGTGCATACGTGGCATACGAGAAGACATTCTTCGACTGTCGTGCTGTCAGTCATAATGACACTCTGACAAAATGATGAGCTGTCTCTCAACGTAACTTTTCAATATTGTCTTGATCAACTCAGCATGACTTTGAGGCTTTGTTCTGATCAACTCAGCATGACTTTCATTTTTAAGGCCTACAGGGGTCAGTGTTGATATCGTTGTTTGGGAACTATGATTTCAATACTGATGGAAAGATATAGCCTAGCAGTTAGACAGACGTTCTGGTACGGAGCGATAGGAATGGTGAAGGCACCACTCATGAGGCTCGGTTGACATACATGTATATCAAGGATGCTTGAATACGTGCACGATCCGACTCGAGTGGTGATGGCGGGATTCGCTATCACGAGGCTTGGTTGAAATACATGTATTTTGGGGACGCCTAAGATATGTGCATGATCCATACTAAGTGATACATTGAATTCAAGTAAGATTTGAGGAACGAGGAAGTATCGAGGATCTTGAGATCGTAAGTTTTGAAGAAAGGATTGAGGATAGCACGAGCGTGGCTCGGATTTGAGTAAGGCATAGGAGAATTGTGTGCGAGAGTTCTTGAATGTTGAGTAAAGTGATAAGTCGATAAGTGTACTCAGTTAGTTTCGAGGTCGAAACTTTTTCTGAGTGGTGTATGATGTAGTGCCCCGTCCCGCTCAGTCAATCGGACGAATCGAAACGCCGACGGCGTTCGGCCTTAGCCTTACAACGGATGCTGGAAGACATCGCTCGGTCGAGGCGACCGCTCACTCAGGTAGGGTAGTTTCGGTGAACTTGCCTCATCTTAGCCTTCACATAATAAATTTCATGTTTTCAACTTGCATAAGTAGGCTTAATAATAAAAGAGATGAATCCACATAGCTAAAGGGAGTAATCCCGAAGGGTCGAATTGAATTAGAATATGGAAAGGTCCAAAACGATCGTCTTAGAGTTGGTGCACGACGTGCTTTGAAAATGACACTCGATCCTTCATCCCGTGGCTTGGGAGAAGGAAAGTTGATTGAGTAGGTGAAGTATGAGCGTAGCCTAAGTCATAGGCGTCGCCCACGTAAATGCTCGATAAAGCAAGCACGCTTCCATGATGCAAGGCTTGGCATAGCCTTTGCTCGTCCCTTGAGTTAAGTTCTAGGCTTGGTGAAGTTAGGCAAAGTGTTGGCGGTCGACCTAAGTCATTCCAAGCACGGCCCTATGAGTTCTATAGCCGGATATAACCACATAGTCTCACGATCGTAAGGCCCGTCATATAGAGTGTGACTTGGGCGGTGGTGTCACATAGAGTTTTAAGTTGGTTTGAGACACGATGGCACAGATTTAGTATTTTAAGGCACGGGCCACGGTTGAGTCATTGAGTTTGGAATGTGTTTCGATAGTTGTTCTTGAGTGAGTGAAATGATAGGGCAAGAAAGAAAGGATGCTCACGACTGGGTCGTTGAGGCAAGAAAGAAAAATGCTCGCGACTACGGGTCATCGAGGCAAGATCTCAGATGTGAGATGTGTTGAACTTAGCCCTGAAAGAGATGGTAACACTAGAAGTAGCTTTGACTGTGTGAGACGTCAGTTTGAGTCGAGTCTTGCATGGTCATTGGACAACTTGTATAAGGTAAAATAAAATCTGTTTCTCCAACGGCGACCCCGACGGCCCAGGGGAACCGTTGCGATGGAGACATTCGTAGCTGTGCTGGATGACCGCACGGGTTAGGCGGGAACTTGCAGCAGAGCTAGCTACTCGCGCTAGCAAGGCGCGTCCGTCTAATCAAAAGCTCAAAAGGAGTCCATTATAGGGCTGGGCCCTAGTGACTAGTTCATATAGATGAGTCGGCATGGGCGGCGATCCGCGTGTATGTCTTTGGATTGAGTCGAGTAGTGAGTATAGTATATCAAGGAAGTTGAGTTGAATGTGTGTGTATAGTTGGAACACAAAATGTTGGGCCTAAGATTTGGCTGCAACGTAGGCGACGTGCTTCGGCACGAGATGTGGCGTCGAGTCTTATGTTGTCGGCATATAAGTTGCATGGTTATGGTTGAGTTGGTTGAGTTTAAGTCAGGAAACTGCCGCAAGGTAAAGTTGTTTGAGTGACACTAAGATTCACAAGTCTTGATTGGGTCTGTTGGTGATCAAAGTAGTAAGGGCCGCGAGGCGGCGATATGGCTGAGTCATATATAGTTGCGAGGCATGGCACAAAGGATTTGAAGCACGGTCACACGAAAATGGAGCCTCATCGCGTAGTTGCATCTTTGATTATGGTCGTAAGGCAAACACGACTCGATAGGTTAACGTTGTCGAGTTAACATTGATGTTGCGAGCACGGGATGGTCTAAAGACACAAAATAGCCAAGGCGTCGGTCCTAAAATAACCTAAGGGGAGACTAGAAAGATAATTGATAAGAAGTGACTATGTTGTACAAAGTAAATCAAACGTGTTGGGTTTGTATGGGTGGGCGAGGAGCTCATTCCACCAGTACAGTTGAGTACTGACACCCACATAGTTTTCATATGCAGGCACAGGTAGAAGCTCGTGGCGCGGAGCTCGCTTGGATGCGTCAAGGTACGGATTTCTTTGGCGATTCGAAGCGTGCGGCCGTATGGAGTAAAGACTTATACGGGACATAATGTATGGACATCGCCTTTCGAAGCTCCCGCTGGATCGACAAATATATTGAGAGATGAGAGAGAGAGCTGAGTGACTTGTAATGTGAGCTTGAGTGAGCATGAGAGACTTATAATCTTGGCCTTGCGCCCCTAATGTAACCGTGGTTTCAATATCAATAAAGAGCTTCTTTGTATAACTTGTGTTTTGTTCTAAATTCCGCTGCTATTATTCAATGTCTCTGCTTGAGACTTCTGTGCGACGACCCCGTCGCAGCCACTGAAATCGGCCGTTATGGAACCCGCCTTACACGAGCGCAATCTAGGCTCGTGCGGCATCACGCCTTAGCGAGGACGATCGCTCCTACGGGAGCGGGGCGTGACATGTGTGTGTGTCCGTGGGAGAGGAGGAGGAAGAGGAAGAGGAGTTAGGTTAGGGTTTACCTGAGGAAGAGGTGGAGGAGCTCGGATTGGGGAAGGAGGAGCTCGAGGAGGAGGATCTCGAGGAGGAGGAGCTCGCCGGAGGGGGAGGGTGTCGCCGGGGGGGAGGGGGTCGCCTGGGGGAGGGGAATTAGAATTTTCGAGTGAGAGTGAGGGGGAAAGAAGGAAACGGTGTGCCCTAAGTAAAAATATTAGCGACGTCAAGTGTTGCAGTCGCTAAACGTCGCAAAATTGGCAACATATGCTAATAATATGTCGCTGAACGTCGCTATTCAACGACGTAGTAAACTCCTTTTGTGGAACGTCGCTAGGTAGCGATGTTTTGCGCGACGTGTATATAAAGATGTCGCTATTTTTCATAACTAGCGACGTCATTTCTTGCCGTCGCTAAATTACGTCGCTATTAGATGATATTTTAGTAGTGTCTATTCATATAAGTTTCGCTTATTTCATAATATTTAGGATGAGCAAACAATAGTCTCTTGAATTTTAACTACTCGATAAGAGTAAATAATAGTCACTTAATTTGTACTATGCGAAAAAGTGCAAACAAAAACTTCTTTATTTTTTTTATAGGTAATTAATCATCTAACTATCCATGTTAAATTTAACGAACAAATTTAATTAATAAATATAAGACTATTTATGGAAAAAAATCACGTGAAACCTAAATATCTATACCACTATATAATAAAAAAAATCCAGCTTCATCGTTGAACTTTTCTTTCCAAATATAATCTTGCATATGTTTACTAATTAAATTATTTATTAAAGTTATTAGAAACAACTAGGTAATTACCAAAGATGTATTTTGATTTTTCTAAATAGTATTACATGCAGGTATAAAATAATATATAGAATAATAAAATAATACTAATATAATAATAAGTTTAAAATAATAAATGTAGTAGTCTTCTAGTTCCTAAATAGTTTTAGTAATAATTATAATATATTTTAGTCTTCATACTAATAATATAAAATAAAATAATAATTTATGCTACTATTATTATTTTTAGGTAATATAAAATACGCGCATATATATACTAGTAGTACTATAGAGTATAGATTTTTTTTTTTAGTGAGAAAGAGTGAACGTTCGGTTTATTCGGTTTGAATCGAACCGAATAGCCAAAATTGAATAAACTAAAATTCTAAAAATCCAAAACCGAGATCGAGCAGAAATTAGCCAAAACTGAAACCAAAACGAACCGAATATCGATTCAGTTTATCCGATTGGACTATATCTATTGTATAATGGGTAAGCTCCAAAGTTAAAATTGTAGTTAAAGGATATTAAACATTATAATTTTTATCACACGTTTGTTGTATTCGCATCCAAAGATAGATTAGTTGTTAATTACCAAAGGTTGGTTTCAAAACACATAAAATAGAATTGTTGTTTTCATAATATACACATCTTAATACAACATAATACATAGAATATAGAATATTTACATAATTGCACATGTTTTATCAATTTTCGGTTTGGAGCGGAATCGAAACACAAAATCGAAACCGGATAATTTTTTTTAGTATTTTCAAAACCGAAAACGAATCGGTTCGATTTGATTTTCGGTCCAAAATGGAATAATGCTCACCCTAAGGCCTCGTTTGATTAGCGGAAAGAAATGGAAAGGAAATCAATTCCTTATCATTTCTTTTCCTTCCTTTGAGAAATTATAATTTTCATTGGTTTTTCTTTCCATGTCCGGAAATGCCAAAAAATAACTTTCTTTTGCTTCTCAAATTTTTTTTGCACCAATGTAACCTCCGTTAACCAATTTCTTGGATTTTTGAATTTTGTATTTTTCAAAACTTTCAATTTTCTGAATCTCGAAAAACGTGCAATTTCTAATTTTGAGAAAAATAATTTTGACCGTAATTGCTATCGGTCCTTGTTGGTCCTTGGTTTTGTAAAAACTATTTATGCGAATTTATCCTATTGGGATTTTTCTGTCCACTCCTTAAAATCAATAAGATTTAAATATTGTTCTATATGGAGAAACGTTTATTGAATTTCGAAATTTCAAAATACATTTTTATTTACTAAATAAATGGTTGTTAAATATATATAAATAATTAGTGAGTAAATTAGTATTATTTTGGTAATTAGAAATATTGGCTAAATTATCATTAGCCCATTTGTTAAATTAGTGGTAACTAGTAATTAAATTATTAATTTATAGCTAATATTTATTTAGTACTAATTAATTTAATCACTAGCATATGTTAGCAGTTAGTAACTAAGTTAGTATTAGTATGTTAGTATTTTTCACTAGTTCTCCTAATCTCTATTACATATACATTTTTAGGGTTTTCTCCCACTCTCCTATAAGTAGCACACTTCCCAAGAGTTGTAACCTAGAATTTTTCTAGCCCCCAAAAATTTCTATACACTTCCTTAGGCAACCTAGCCACCACCCTTGCTGCCTACACCCGACCACACTTCCGACACCACCACCAGCAGTCCACCTCCCCAATCCATCCCGGCCACCGGCAACCACCACCGCCAACCACCATGGCCCATCGGCCTAGCACGCCACCACCACCATTCACCATCACCACTCCTTGCCGTGCTCATCCCGGCCAAACCCCGACCAGACCACCTCCCTGCTGTGAGTAACATCAACATCACCACCACCACCACCGATAGACACCACCACCACCAAATCATAGAGAGAGAGAGAGCACTAACCATTCATGCTGCCAAGCTCGTCCGCCGCCCAGTGGCACCGCCGCCCAAGCTCCGCCAGCGTCGTCTCTGTGCGACCAACTCCGTCGCGAGAACCAGATACGGCCTAGCCATCCAGATCTGCTCCGACCGTCCCCACACCTATCCTGTGAGCCCTCACCTCCGCCCCTGTCGCCGCACCCGCCGGAGCCCCTCCGCGCGTCCCCGTGGCCAGCGCCGGCCTTCCGTCGTTCTCCTCCGCCGGCGCAACCCATCGTCGCCCCACCGCGAGTCAGCCGACCCAGCACCCCGACATGCTGCTCGCCCGCCAGCCACCTCCCGCCGGGCACTCCACGCCGGAACCCCTCCGCCGACCAACGCATGTGAGCCCCTCTTCATTTTTCCTGAATGGAATTGGGGATCAGACCCCCCTTGGTTTGATTATATATTAGTATAAATATAATAGTTTAGGTAAATAGTGTATATGTTAATTATATATAGTATATAAATAGTGGTAAATAGATGGTATTAATTGTTATAATATTATTATTATTAAAATATTATTTGTGATATTGTTGTTAAGTAAGTGTATAGTAATTAATTTCCTAAAATTATTTTGGTAACGAAATATTATACTGATTTGGATAAAATATTTTGGAAGCCTATAATATCATTATAGCTCTGTCAAATTAATATATGGTTTTAGCCTAAAATTTTTATTATATTAAAAACATTCATTTCAAGTATTGGGCTAGTTACAAATATTATAAAGTATATTTATTAAGTTTTTGACCTAAATTTATATTTGACAAAATAGGAATATTAGTACAAAAATGATTTTCTGGGTTTTGGAATATTATCTAAAATATGTTGATTAATACATATATAGTTTTAAACATTATAAAGGATTTCAAAAATTATTATATTTATTTAATTATATTTTCCTCTGAAATCATAAATCGTGACTATGATAGTCATTTTCTATTTCTTGATTTGATTATAGTACCAAACCCTGATTTTAGAATGTTATATACCATACTAGGCTATTTGGACTATTTTGGACTCATTGGGACTGCCCGTGTCGTCGTTTGGGACCCTCTGTGGAGCATAGCATTGTACCTATCTCGTGTCGACACGTTCGTGTCGCGTACGTCGACTCCAATCAAATCGAGGCGAGTACATTCTCTGATCATTTCATATCCTGTTAGAATTATTCTCTTGCTTTAGATTACTTTACTTGATGCTGTCACGTTGGTCACACGGATTAGTACTATATGGATCCTTTCTTGAGATGATATCCCCTCAGGGAGCATCGAATACTACATGTTCTGTACGTTTTACTTACATTGTGTATCACTATGCTTCATGGTTCATTGAATCACTTGTGACATGTACTCTCATGATCACAGAGTCTTCCTTGAATCTCCTATTTATGGGCTTTCCTAGAATCCCCATTTATGGGACTATCATGTACCACCCTTCGGGGGCCGTTATATGAATCATAACATAACCTGGCTGGATCCTTGTGTATTGATTGGGGGTACGGGGGAGTAGAAGTAGACATGTGAATAATATCCAAGTAGTGTAGCATCAGAATCTTTCCGTAGTGTAGCATCAGAATCACCCTATGCCATTCACATGTTTATATTGTACTCTGACTCACTAGCCACTGTTAGTTCTCTACTTATAGTAGATATTTCTATTACAGTTCTCTCTCTGTTTACATTCTGTACTTTCTTTCAGTTTTCTGTATCTTACTTTACTGCATGATTATATTTTCTAACCTGCTATGAACTGTTAAGATGTATTGTGCTCGCTCCTGTTCTGACTGGACCTGTTGATAAATTTTACAGATAGCTTGGAGGTTGCCTGCTAGCCTAGAGAAGACACAGTAGAGGTTGTATAGATAGTTATTTCAGTTGTCTTGAGTTGTATTTATTCTATGGATTACTGTATTTGAGCTTTGAGATGTTTTCTGGGTTTGTGTATCTTAGACACTTAGACTTCTATCTGCTATATCTCCTTGTGGATTTCATGTTTTATCTATCTTTTATCATGCTCTACCTTAGATGTGATTGAGACTGTATTTGCTATGTCACCTCCATTCGGAGTGTATATACTGTACAGGTACCTTTATATTGTTAGATTTTTTACCTAGGACAGCGTTCTACCGCCGACACTGCAGCGTAGGCTGGACGTATGTAACGCTCCAGTCCCAAATATGTAGGACTAGTGTAAGCCCCTGTTTTTCAAATTTTATTTTAATTAGTGTTAATTAATTTTTAATGTCATATTTAGCCTTAAAATAATTATTTGGATTTTTAGGAATTTTTTTAGAATTTTTAATGATTTTTTAAATGAGTTTTAAAATACAAAAATATCAATTTACAATTTCCTAAAATGTTTTAATATCATTCTGTAATTTTTAGAATTGTTTTTATATCAGTATGCAATTTATTAAATTGTTAATATATCAGTTTGCAATTATTAAAGTGTTTTAAACTGTGGAATGCAAATTCTAATTTGCATTTAACTACTTAGGGGCCATTTTGTAATTACCTAAAGTCTAGGGGGTTTCCTGTAAATTTTCCTACCTATCCCCGACGACTGACCGACGACCGCCAGCGCGGCCTGCCCCCGCCATTTCCGGCCGCCCGACCGACCTAGGACCGCCTTAACCTGCCTATGAAAACCCCCACAGTCCCCCCGACCCATCTACCACCACTACGACCTAACCCCGACCACTGCAGACCCCGTCTTCCCCATTTTAGTCTCTCCTGAACCCTAGTTCCGACGACACCCTACCACCGCCTCACCAACCATCATCGTCGATCGCCACCACCACCATTCGCTTCGCCTCGACGAGACGACCGCAGCGCCACCCGAGCGCCCCGACAACGGCGTCTCCTCCGCTCAGTCGCCACCCCGACAGCAGTCCGACTTCGGACACGTACGTGTCAGTGCTATCTCCGTGTCATTTTTGTGTCTCGAATTCACGTGTGTGACTCGCCAGGACACGGGCAATCTTTGGGTAAGCTAGGACACGGCCGAATCATTTCGTGCGTGTCGTGCTGAGTATGGACACAAGACACTGTGTCGTGTTCCATAGCCGTGTCCCTAACTGTCAAGACACGGAATAACATAACGGGTCGGGTTTGTTTCTTTAACGGGTTAAATAAACCATTAACTACTGAACCCTTTATAATTAACCCGAGCCCCACCTTAACAGCAAGCCTGCTGAGGCCTACTGGCCAGCGGGTGGGGCTCTAAAACTTCACCCTTTAACATAGGGCCGAGTTCGAGCCCTCTGTCTGTTTTTCTGTTTCTTTTTCTTTTTCTTTTTTCTTTTCTTTTGTTATATATATATATATATATATATATATATATATATATATATATATATATATATATATATATATATATGTATTTGTATGTATATATGTATATACTGTATATATGCAGTATTTATATATATATATATATATATATATATATATATATATATATATATATATATATATATATATATATATATACATATATTTATACTTAGTAAATTTTTATATATATATTTATATTTATATACATATATGTATATATGTATATATTTTCATGTGTATATATTATTATATATGTACTATTATATATATGTATACAATATTTGTATATATATATATACTCTATAATTAAGTATTTTCTTATATATATATATGTATTTTTAGCATATGTATGTATATATCCACTATGTATAATTTTACCTTATTAAAATATTAATATTTATTTTGCACTTTTGCCAATTTGTATTTTAGTATATTTAAATTACTGCAACCATTTGGTGTCCAAGCCTAGCATGGGTTTTTGGGCCCAAATGTGTTCTCACACATTCAAGACCTGTACAAGTCATATTGGACTTGATTCATGGCCTTGGGTCCTGTATTTGAACTTTGGTTCAAATTATATACATGGACAAAATACGCAGATAATTAATTATTTAATTTCATTTGTGTGCAATGCTGTTTTTGAATTTCTAAAAATACTTAAAGTACTGTTAAAATTCTGGAAAAATAGTATTTAGATACTATGTTAATTTAGCTAATTTAGTATAATTACAGTTTTGCCACTAGTTTGGCATATGAAACCAAAACTCATTTTCTGTATATTTAGGAAAACTGATTTTTATAAAATACTTGTACTGGTTAATAAATTCCAGAAAAATTATAATAAATTTCTATAATTAACAAGGATCTTTCTGGTACTTTACTTTAAGTAAAAATAAGCTTTTTGTCTATCTCAAATTGTTAAAACACAATGATCATTTGAGTTATTTATTGATTAATTACGACTTGTAACTTTTTGTGTTATTTTGAGTTTTAGCCATATTGAACCTCACCCCTCAGTAGTGTAAAGACCCTAGAAAGTTAGTTAAAGTAGTGTGTCACCCCACATTGGTCTCCTATGCTAAAATCATCATTTTGGCTAGGTGCCCAATCACAAGTCGTGTTTCACCAATTAGTGTCTTAGCGTTTTAGCTTAGTGTAAAGACTAAATTTATATATTTATTTCTACAGTGACGAGTTACCAGACATCTATAGCACTTTTATCGCAGCTTGCTTTGCTTTGCTTTGCTAGAGGCAAGTACTTTCTACAAACTTTACATACTGCTATAAACCATAAACTGTGATTCACCAACCATATTAAATGTTGATCCTTGGGGTAGCAAGTTAGAACTTTACATGTTGTATTACTTTCAGTCTCTGCCATGTTTAGGCTACTTTTCATATCTCTCTCACATGCTTCAATAACGGGTTAAGGGGAAACTTCTAGTAGTGTACGTGATCATGACCCCTTCTCCGTATGTATTTACCGAGCACCGTTACATTCTATATGTATCTGTGTCGTATGTCTGGTCCCGCGTTTGTGTATGGATATACACCGATGCCGTTATGTGTACGTATGTACACATCAGAAAATTGATATGTACCGCTGTACATCCTGATTACCTATTGACTGATCACTCACCTACTACAGTTTTAAACTTTAAAATGAATATATATTGCCATGATAAAATTTACCTAAAACTGAACAAACACGATATGTCATTTCTTTTCATCACATGATCAGAATTATATGTTTGTTAGATTCAGTACTTGCTCCCGTCCTGACAGGATAACGTTGTAGGTATCCTTACTGAGGAGGAGTTACTCTGCGACACATATTATGGATATACTGCCGAGGACCCGGCTTTGCCATACGAGGATGTTCCTGCGGAGAACCTCGCCTAGTTGTCTTTTTGCTTTAGACTTTTGAGAGTAGTCATGTATTAGACTACGTGTTTTGTAACTGGACATGTATCCAGTTTTACATTTCAGACTTGTACTTGGACATTTTACTATATGAGACTACTTTTGTGTTTGGAGCATTTATGACTTTTATTCACTTATAGAACTGTTAGCACATTTAGTCTTATCTTATTATTTCTAGAACAGCTTACTGTGCGTTATCTCAAGCACAGGCTGGACATGACTCGGCCCGGCCCAACAATTTGGGTAGCGAGTCGTGACATGTTTTTAGTGGTGGCCCATGCAGGTCCTGACTAAATTATTTGGTTACGTTATTGTACCAAGCATGCCTGCAATTAGGAACTTAAGGTAATTAGACAACACTAGGAATGACGCTTAGAACATCTAGAGGAATGCTAGGATTGCAACATAGGAAATACATCACATGCTTGCTATTATAATTAGATTTTCTTGCCTATGATTGCTTACTTTAAACAAGTCCTTGTAAGTCCTTTTTATTGTAATTAGATGGTGCTTACTCGTTCATCCCAGTCTGTTACACCTGAGAATGGTGCGCTCCATATCCAGTCAGCTGACCAGTTGACTGATACACCCCCACCTCCACCTACCACATTCCCCTACTCCACATATCCACAAACCCAGATGCCTCCACCACCCTCCACATCACATGTCCAGCAGAACCCGATACTTCTACCACCCCCTATCACCATACCTACCCAGGCTTCCGTCACACTCGACGGAAACCAACGGCTCACTATGATCCAGGGGTTCCTAACAACCCATCAGGAGCAGACTACCCTACTCCGCCAGAGCATGGAGCGTTCTGAGGAACGTACCGTGGTCCCACCACCTGTAGAGCCACGGTAGAGAGCGGGGACGATCAAGGACTTCATGGGTCTGAATTCCAAGGAGTTCTCAGGGACTGAGGGTATAGTAGTAGCAGATGACTGGCTAGACTCGGTAGAGAGGAAGCTCCTTGGAGTTAGGATGCCGGGTGACCTCCAGGTCGAGGCAGCGGGATTTCTGCTGATAGACTTGGTAGGAGTCTGGTTCCGGAATGAACCGTTGTTTGCGAGAGGGAGAGCCACTTGGGATCAGTTCAAGACCCAGTTCAAGAAGAAATTATTCTCGACCACTGCTAGAGTAGCCATGGGGCTACGATTCCAGAACATCCAGCAGGGGAACCGTTCTGTTGACGAGTATGCGGCAGAGTTTAGTCGCCTGAGCCATTTTGCTCCTAGTCTGGTTGTAGATCCAGAGGAGATGACCCGTAGGTTTTGCCATGGTCTAGTTCCAGACATTGGCATTCTTATAGTGGCGAACGGTACGACTGACTACTACCAGAGCCTAGAGTTGGCCCGGAGCATTGAGGATCGTCTTCTGTCTAGCAAGAGGCCGACTTCTGTACATCATAAGGGACCTTCCAAGCGTCAGGCTTTCCAGCAGAAAGCATCGACGCCGTACCAGCAGACTTACCGTCCCCCCTACACCATATCATCAGACCCCGCCAGTTAGAGCCCCGGGACCCCGACAGCAGTCGAAGGGAGATTTTTGTGCATTCTGTAGGAGGGTGGGCTACGACGCTTCCATCTGCAGAAAGAAGTTGGGGCAGTATTTGGCTTGTGGGTCTGCCACCCATCAGCTTCGAGAGTGTCCACCAGCCAGGATACCTAGAGGACCACTCCCGACCCAGCAGCAGAGGTTTGGGCAGCATCTGCAGCAGCAGAAGGGACCTCAGGGGAAGGTTTATAGTCTAGCTCTTGAGCCGGAGCCGGAGCTGGTTTCGGAGCCAGATTACTTAGCTGACGTCATCACAGGTCATGTTTATTTGTATACTTTTCTAGCTCTATGCTTGTTTGATTCTGGTGCATCTCATAGCTTCCTATCATTAGAGTTTATGCATAAACACCATCTAGTAGCTACACCTACTGCGGAGATTAGTAGAGTGATAACGGAAGGAGGACCAGTGCCTATTAGAGCTATCTATAAATGTTCTATTTTTATAGCCGGGAGAGAGTTCAGGGGACGATTCTTTGTGATGCCACTCCCCGGTTATAATATCATATTGGGAATGGACTGGCTTAGCTATGTCCATGCATCTATAGATTGTCATGAGGGTAGTATTTTGTTCAGTCCCCCAGGCACAGCACCATTCAGTGTCAGGAGGACAGGGCCGGAGATCAGCCTAGAGCCGAACTGTCGTGCGATAGTTGGGGACGTAGCACCGCCACACCCTATCATTAGGAAGTTTATGGATGTATTCCCAGAGAATCTTCCAGGGCTTCCGTCTGACAGAGATGTGGAGTTCACTATAGATTTAGTGCCGGGTTCATCACCAGTATCCCGGGCTTGCTATAGAGTAAATCCCAAGGAGGCCGTAGAGATGAAAGAGCAGATTGATGACCTGTTGAAAAAGGATTTCATTCGATCCAGTGCTTCTCCATAGGGAGTGCCAGTGCTCTTTGTGCCTAAGAAGGATGGTACAGTCCGGTTGTGTATTGACTACCGGGACTTGAATGCCATCACCATCAAGAACAAATATCCTCTGCCCAGGATAGATGATTTGTTCGACCAGTTGAGCGGGGCGAAGGTGTTTTCCAGGATAGACTTGAGATCCGGGTACCACCAGGTGAAGGTTAGGGCAGCAGACATCCAGAAGACGGCGTTCAACACGAAGTACGGGCAGTACGAGTTTCTGGTGATGCCATTTGGTCTCACAAATGCGCCAGCTGTCTTTATGAATTTGATGAATAAGATATTCCACCAGTATCTGGATAAGTTCGTCGTAGTATTTATCGACGACATCCTGATATACTCGAAGATGCCAGAGGAGCATGTAGAGCACTTGCGGATAGTTTTGGGAATTCTGAGGCAGGAGAGATTGTTTGCCAAATTGCCGAAGTGCGAGTTCTTTTTAGACCGAATGGAGTTTCTCGGCCATGTAGTCACTGGAGATGGAATCTCGATGGATCCCAGGAAGATTGCTGCAGTTGAGACATGGAAGGCTCCGACGTCAGTTTCAGATATCAGGAGCTTTCTGGGTTTAGCAGGCTATTATAGAAAGTTCGTCCAGGACTTTGCTAGGATAGCTGAACCCATGACAAAGCTGACGCGGAAGGACGCAGAGTACATCTGGTCAGAGGACTGCCAGGCAGCGTTTGAGGAGCTGAAGAGGAGGCTGACGACCGCTCCAGTTCTGACTTTACCTTCAGGTTCTGGAGGTTTCACCATATACAGCGATGCTTCTGGGAAGGGACTAGGATGTGTCCTACAGCAGCATGGGAAAGTGATTGCTTATGCATCTAGGCAATTATGGACTCATGAGCGGAATTATCCTACCCATGACCTCGAGTTAACTGCGGTGATCTTTGCACTCAAGTTATGGAAATATTACTTATACGGAGAGCGTGTGGAAATTTTTACTGACCACAAAAGCTTGAAGTATGTGTTCACGCAGAAAGAGCTGAACATGAGGCAAAGACGATGGTTGGAGTTGATGAAAGACTTCGACATCGATTTACAGTATCATTCCAGGAAGACAAATGTGGTGGCGGATGCGCTGAGCAGGCATCCGATGGCATGGTACCTGATGATTGATCGGCATTTGCGGAAGGATCTGGAGAAGCTCGGTATCGAGCTAGTTCGGCCAGGATCAGTGATATAGATGATGGCGCTTGACATTCAGTCAGGTTTGATGGAGCAGATTCGGGAGGCACAGTCTACAGATGAGAGCCTTCGCAGACTTCGAGCCCAGGCGTTAGCAGGATTGTCGGATGACTTCACTATAGCAGAGGATGGATCCTTGAGGCATAGCAGCCGATTGTGCGTGCCGAAGGGAGAGCTGGTAGAGGCAGTCTTGCAGGAGGCGCACCGATCGAGATATTCTATTCACCCTGGTGCTAACAAGATGTACCGTGACTTGCGGGAACATCTTTGGTGGCACGGGATGAAGAGGGATGTATCATATTTTATCTCGAGATGCCTAGTTTGCCAGCAGGTCAAGGCGGAGCGCCAGAGGCCAGCTGGTTTGTTGCAGCCGTTACCCATTTCTGAGTGGAAGTGGGAACATATTACGATGGACTTCGTCTCAGGGCTTCCTCGTTCCCAATGAGGGAAGGATGCTATTTGGGTCATCGTAGACAGGCTGACGAAGTGTGCGCACTTCATACCCTTCAAGGTGGGGCTTTCCACCGAGAAGTTGGCAGAGCTATACATGCAGCAGATAGTTCGCCTACACGGAGTGACGGTGAGCATCGTGTCAAACAGAGACAGTAGATTCACATCCCACTACTGGAGGAGCTTGCAGGAGGAGTTGGGCAGTAGGCTCAAGTTCAGTACGGCATACCACCCGCAGACAGATGGGCAGTCCGAGAGGACGATACAGACACTGGAGGATATGTTGAGGACCTGCGTGCTGGACTTTGGAGGATCTTGGCAGAGCCATCTGCACTTGGTAGAGTTTTCATACAACAACAGCTACCAAGCCAGTATCGGTATGTCTCCTTTCGAGGCGCTATATGGACGACGATGCCGCACACCGCTCTTTTGGGATGATGTTGGAGACAGAGTTATGCTTGGGCCAGAGATGATCACGGATGCAGCAGAGAAAGTCGGGATGATCAGAGACAGGCTCAGAGTAGCTCAGGATAGGCAGAAACACTGGGTTGATGCTAGTCGCAGACCGATGGAGTTCGCGGACGATGATATGGTGCTAGTGAAGATATCACCTACTAGAGGGACGATCCGGTTCGGACGAGGAGGGAAGCTGAGCCCCAGATACATCGGGCCGTTCGAGGTACTTGGCAGGATTGGAGAGGTAGCTTACAGGGTTGCACTTCCACCCAACCTAGCAGGAGTTTACGATGTCTTTCACGTATCTCAGCTGAGGAGATATGTTCCAGACCCCAGCCATGTGCTAGATCATTTAGAGTTGGAGGTCGGACCGAGCCTTACAGTTTCTGAGCAGCCAGTGGAGATATTAGACAGGAGAGAGAAGAGGCTGAGGAACAAGGTTATACCCTTAGTACGAGTAGCTTGGAGCCGTCACTCTCCAGGTGAATCTACTTGGGAGATGGAGTCGGACATGAGGGAGAGATACCCTTACTTGTTCGATCTAACCGCTGCGAGGGAACCACCCGTTCCCGCTTGATACCTTAGAGGTTAGTTTCGATCATAACCTTAGTCATTTTGTTGCATTACTTGCTATGTTAGAATATTGTAGGGTCTTAAATCCTTGTGAATTTCGAGGACGAAATTTTTCAAGGAGGGAAGACTTGTAAGCCCCTATTTTTCAAAATTTATTTTAATTAATGTTAATTAATTTTTAATGTCATATTTAGCCTTAAAATAATTATTTGAATTTTTAAGAATTTTTCTAGAATTTTTAATGATTTTTAAATGAGTTTTAAAATACAAAAATATCAATTTACAATTTTCTAAAATATTTTAATATCATTCTGTAATTTTTAGAATTGTTTTTATATCAGTATGCAATTTATTAAATTGTTAATATATCAGTTTACAATTATTAAAGTATTTTAAACTGTGGAATGCAAATTCTAATTTGCATTTAACTACTTAGGGGCCATTTTGTAATTACCTAAAGTCTAGGGGGTTTCCTATAAATTTCCCAACCCACCCCCGACGACTGACCGACGACCGCCAGCGCGGCCTGCCCCCGCCATTTCCGTCCGTCTGACCGACCTAGGACCGCCTTAACCTGCCTATAAAAACCCCCACAGTCCCCCCGACCCATCTACCACCACTACGACCTAACCCCGACCACCGCAGACCCCATCTTCCCCATTTTAGTCTCGCCTGAATCCTAGTTCCGACGACACCCTACCACCGCCTCACCAACCATCGTCGTCGATCGCCACCACCACCATTCGCTTTGCCTCGACGAGACGACCGTAACGCCACCCGAGCACCCCGACCACGGCGTCTCCTCCGCCCAGTCGCCACCCCGACAGCAGCCCAACTTCGGACACGTACGTGTCAGTGCTATCTTCGTGTCATTTTTGTGTCTCGAATTCACGTGGGTGACTCGCCAGGACACGGGCAATCTTTGGGTAAGCTTGGACACGGCCGAATCATTTCGTGCGTGTCGTGCTGAGTATGGACACAAGACATTGTGTCGTGTTCCATAGCCGTGTCCCTAAGTGTCAGGACACGGAATAACATAACGGGTCGGGTTTGTTTCTTTAACGGGTTAAATAAACCATTAACTACTGAACCCTTTATAATTAACCCGAGCCCCACCCTAACAGCAAGCTCGCTCAGGCCCACTGGCCAGCGGGTGGGGCTCTAAAACTTCACCCTTTAACAGAGGGCCGAGTTCGAGCCCTCTGTCTGTTTTTCTGTTTCTTTTTATTTTTCTTTTTTCTTTTCTTTTGTTATATATATATATATATATATATATATATAATATATAGATATAGATATATATATATATTTATATATATATATATATATATATATATATATATATATGTATGTATTTGTATATATATATGTATATACTGTATATATGCAGTATTTATATATATATATATTTTTTTATACTTAGTAAATTTATATATATATATTTATATTTATATACATATATGTATATATGTATATATTTCATGTGTATATATTAATTATATTACTATTATATATATGTATACAATATATATATATATATATATATATATATATATATATATATATATATATATATATATATATATATAACAAAATTATATATAAATATATATATATATATATATATATATATATATATATATATATATATATATATATATAAGAAAATATATATATATATATATATATATATATATATATATATATATATATATATATATATATATATATATATATATATATATATATATGTGTGTGTATTTTTAGCATATGTATGTATATATCCACTATGTATAATTTTATCTTATTAAAATATTAATATTTATTTTGCACTTTTGCCAATTTGTATTTTAGTATATTTAAATTACTGCAACCATTTGATGTCCAAGTCTAGCATGGGTTTTTGGGCCCAAATGTGTTTTCAAACATTCAAGACCTGTACAAGTCATATTGGACTTGATTCATGGCCTTGGGTCATGTATTTGAACTTTGGTTCAAATTATTTACATGGACAAAATACGCAGATAATTAATTATTTAATTTTATTTGTGTGCAATGCTGTTTTTGAATTTCTAAAAATACTTAAAGTACTATTAAAATTCTGAAAAAATAGTATTTAGATACTATGTTAATTTAGCTAATTTAGTATAATTTTTATAGTATTTAATTTATAGTTTTGCCACTAGTTTGGCATATGAAACCAAAACTCATTTTCTGTATATTTAGGAAAACTGATTTTTATAAAATACTTGTACTGGTTAATAAATTCCAGAAAAATTATAATAAATTTCTATAATTAACAAGGATCTTTTTGGTACTTTACTTTAAGTAAAAATAAGCTTTTTGTCTATCTCAAATTGTTAAAACACAATGATCATTTGAGTTATTTATTGATTAATTACGACTTGTAACTTTTTGTGTTATTTTGAGTTTTAGCCGTATTGAACCTCACCCCTCACTAGTGTAAAGACCCTAGAAAGTTAGTTAAAGTAGTGTGTCACCCCACATTGGTCTCCTATGCTAAAATTATCATTTTGGCTAGGTACCCAATCGCAAGTCGTGTTTCACCAATTAGTGTCTTAGCGTTTTAGCTTAGTGTAAAGACTAAGTTTATATATTTATTTCTACAGTGACGAGTTACCAGACATCTATAGCACTTTTATCGCAGCTTGTTTTGCTTTGCTAGAGGCAAGTACTTTCTACAAACTTTACATACTGCTATAAACCATAAACTGTGATTCACCAACCATATTAAATGCTGATCCTTGGGGTAGCAAGTTAGAACTATACATGTTGTATTACTTTCAGTCGCTGCCATGTTTAGGCTACTTTTCATATCTCTCTCACATGCTTAAATAACGGGTTAAGGGGAAACTGCTAGTAGTGTACGTGATCATAACCCCCTTCTCCGTATGTATTTACCGAGCACCGTTAAATTCTATATGTATCTGTGTCGTATGTCTGGTCCCGCATTTGTGTATGGATATACACCGATGCCGTTATGTGTACGTATGTGCACATTAGAAAATTGATATGTACTGCTGTACATCCTGATTACCTATTGACTGATCACTCACCTACTACAGTTTTAAACTTTAAAATGAATATCTATTGCCATGATAAAATGTACCTAAAACTGAACAAACATGATATGTCATTTCTTTTCATCACATGATCAGTAATATATGTTTGTTATATTCAGTACTTGCTCCCGTCCTGACAGGATAACGTTGTAGGTATCCTTACTGAGGAGGAGTTACTCTGCGACACATATTATGGAGATACTGTCGAGGACCCGGCTTTGCCATACGAGGATGTTCCTGCGGGGAACCTCGCCTAGTTGTCTTTTTGCTTTAGACTTTTGAGAGTAGTCATGTATTAGACCACGTGTTTTATAACTAGACATGTATCCAGTTTTATATTTCAGACTTGAACTTGGACATTTTACTATATGAGACGACTTTTGTGTTTGGAGCATTTATGACTTTTATTCACTTATAAAACTGTTAGCACATTTAGTCTTATCTTATTATTTCTAGAACAGCTTACTGTGCTTTATCTCAAGCACAGGCTGGACATGACTCGGCCCGGCCCAACAATTTGGGTAGCGAATCGTGACAACTAGGAACGTAGACATGCCAGCCGTATAATAAATATACGTAAGCTGTAAAATGCAGTAGAACCATAACTAATCTCATCCACAAAAATAAATGAATAAAAGATATCATATAATGATAATGAATTATCTTGATACAATATGTTGGGCGGAGACAAATCCACTACCAACAAGTAAAGGAAAAAATACATAAGAAAAGAAATTATTTTGGCGAGCAAAGCGAAGACGATCCAAATGTAATCATCCTCGAAAAAATAGCGATGATCACGGCTAGAGCTAGAACACCTGCGAAAGACAATAGCACACACCTGGCAAAAAAACCAGGTCCTCAGAGGGACGTAACAAGACACATAATATCATGCCATATAAACTGAATAAATATTGCTCAAATAAATAAGTTAATTGAATTTATAACATGGTCCAATACACGCCTATTGAACGAGCGTACCATCCCCCCAACCAAACAAGGACAGGAGATGGTAAACTAATTTACGGCGACGTATCTTTCCATGCTATGAATCCAATATGGTATCCGGACCCCAACAAGGTTCAATACCTTCCCATCGAAGTAGTAAGTCGCACCTACAACCAAACAAGGACAAGATGTGACGAACTAATCCGCGACAAGTTATTGTTCCAAGCCACGGTTAGATACAAGTACCCAAACCAAAAGTACTCGTACCTAACGGATAAAGGTGCCTAACCGTTCTAAGTGAATGCAGTTTTAAAAACAATCATTCCTACGCATGGGCCCTAGCTAAATAGGATCGGCATAGTCCCCCTTTGGGCACCAGAGGCCCCATCAGTAAGAGCATAACGTTCCGCAGAATGTCAGTGGCCGTCAGTAATCATGGGTAAGCTGACCCGCGTCTCCGGCGGAGCTCACGGGTTACAAAAAGGAAAGTGCATCGAAGCCCATACGCTAAGGAATTGTCCTCCCCGTCCAATGCCTACTATGTTGTATCCACAACATAAACCTCTATAACCGCTAAGTCAAACTAGCAATCTCTATTAGCGGTTATTCCTATCGCACGGCTTATACGCACCGGTGGCCAGCCATTCACGCATGTCCGTGTTCTACATGCGACACATAATTTCGTGTTACAACGTGTCAAGGCCATGAATGCAACACACAAAGGTGGTCCCTTAAATCTAGGTTTAATGTGTAAGAAAAATAATACATAGCAAAAAATATAAACGAACAGTAAGTTCTAACAGTTTATGCCATGTATCACAGTTTATTTTGTATAAAGAAAATAAATAATACATGAAATATGAGCTAAAATAAATAAACAGCAAATGGCAAGGTGTCTTGCCTGGTAGGACGCCTGGTGTGCTGCAATGATCATGATGGCACGAACTATGACATCGGTATAATAACTATGCAAGGTGACCTCGGATGGTGGCACGGACAGTTCCATTGGATCCACGACGGTCAAATTAGTTAGAGTGGACATAAGGTAAGCTTGAATTGGCGAGGGAACATGAATAATGGAATTGGTTATGGGCAGGAGGAGATTCAAAAGAAAAATAATAATAATAAGATATAGAAAACTATTTATAATACTTGAAAACGATATATTATTAGTTAATATTTGTTAGAAAAATATGTTTAAAAATCTAAGTAACTTATTTAAGGCAAATCCTTAATTTATCAAAATACCTTTGGCTTGCAAAACTAGATGTAAACATATCCCAAAATATTTTATATTGATTCATACTTAAAAATTAAAAATCGTTTCTAAGCATGAACTCGAAGTTTGTCAAGATATAATTTTTGATAAGAAAATATTTTATTAGTAAAAAATTTAGAATAATACTAGAGATTTCAAAAAGATATATTACAGGACTTCTAGACCATAATAAACATATGAAAACCAAATATTTATAAACCTATAATATTTAAAATTATTTATCCTATATATTTTGTTTGGTAATAACAATAATAAAAAAATGTTGAATATACACACCCTCTTAATAACAAAACAATAATCATAAAATATGACAAAACCAAATAACAAAATAATAATAATAATGATAATAACGAAAAATATACTAATAATATTAGCATCCAAAAGTATCCACCTCTCAGTAAAAACAAAAGAATCAAATAAAGAAAGAATAAAATAAAGTAATAATTACGGTAATTATACTAAGACCAAAAAAACTGAGTATCGCATCAGCATGCTCTCCTCTCTACTACAACTCACAGAAATATAACATAATAATATTAAAGATAATGGGGGACAAAGCAATAAAAATGACATAACAACAAAAAATAAAATAAAATAAATACAAAAGAAAAATACAAAAAAATAGAAATAAATTAAAGAAACACTGCTGTGCTCTCTCCATTAAAGAGAGAGCTCTCTCCATTAAAGAGAGATAGAGAGATGGAGAGAGGGAGAGATCGGCGGCGTGGGAGCTCGGCTCAGGTGGAGTGACGGAGTGAGGCGGAGCGGCGATGGGGGTTACCGGAGGGCGGTCGCTCGTCGGAGGAGTTCGCCGATGCGGTGGTGAGGGCTTGCTCCTGGCGGCGAGGGGGTTTTGGTCGGGCTCGAAGTGCGGGCGGTCGGGAGAGGGTCGGAGTGGGTGGCTGGAAGGAAGGATAGGCAGAGGAAAAGGGGAGCGGCGGACGGCGATGGAGGAAAGGGCACGGGGGCTGGTGGCTTGGCGGATCTGGCCGGGATGGGCGAGCGGATCGCCAGACGGAGCTCGGAGACGAAGGCTGCGGAGAGAGTAGCGACTGGACACGATGGGACAGGGGCGGCGGTGCTCACGTTCGCCGTGGCGCAGTACTCGACCCAGCGGTGCTGGACTCGTCCAAGCACGGACGCCAGGTCAGTTAGGTTTTTCCTTCCCTCTACTGAACATGGGTGATGATGGTCATCGAATTGGCGGTGGATTAGAGGTTGGTCGGGGCTGTGTGGCTCGAGGCCAGAGAGATTTGGGGTTGCTGGTCGTTGGTGGAGATGTAGGGGATGATGATGATGACGATGGGGCAGGTAGTCGGGAAAGGGTGGTTGTGTTGGTGATGGTGCGGTGATGGCTGGTGGCTAGGTCGGGGTGACTGTGATAGGGTCAGGTGGTGGTGCTGTCGACGGTCAGGGGTCGGGTACGGCGAGGAAGCTCGCTGGAGGTTGGTCGAAGTTTGGGGGACTTGGTGGAGGCGGCCAAGGCCGGGGAGGCGGCTCGACTACGGCTAGGGTTAGGATTAGGATTGCTAAGAATTAGGGTTTAGGTTGTATCGAGTCGGGGTTGTGTCCTGCGAGACACGGATTTGAATGTCCGGGTGTGTCGGACGAAAAGAGTCATATGTATATGTAAAGGAAGATAAGTAGTGGATGGGACACGGTCATGGACACGATGCACTCAGTTTTGGTTGAGAAATAATGTGGAGAAAATAATGGAGGAGTACCTGCCTATTTATAGGATGTGGGAATTCCCAATTGGATAAGAACTAGGAATATTAAAACCCAATTAGATAACTCATAACTTAATTTAAAATCAAATCCAAATCTAAATACAATCCAATTTAAATCAAATTAAATTTTTAGTTTAAAATCAAATGGAATAAATCAAATTTCAAATATTTAACTATTTAAATAAATTCATAAATTCAAATCGAGATTTAAAATGGCCACAATAAATTCAAATATATATTTTCTAAAATTACTAATAATAATAATTTCAAAAATTATATTATTATTTAAAAATAAATTTAATAAAATATTTATGAAATATAAATGTAAGCACAAATAATGCATATATGATTATGCTTTTCCTAGTATACAATAAAATATTATTCATGATTAATAACTGCTAAAAACAAAAAGCTTTTTATAGCAAGGATAATAATTATGTATAATATTTTGAAAGTGTATAATAAATTAGAAAAAAATGTTTTTTTTCTAAAATATGTACGCTCGCACATATTCGCACTCGACGAGCAAGAAAAATAAAATTTCATACGCGACGTACAATACGACTACGCGACGTACAATACAAAATTTTAAATCAGTGCCAAATTTAATTAAAAAAATAGTAAAAATTTAGGGGTTTTACATCCTACCCAACTTAAAAGAATTTCGTCCTCGAAATTAAGAATTTAGTAGGGGGTGAGAAGACACAAGGGGGTATCGATGGGGAACAAACAATGACAATGTTTCAACAAAATCATGTCGTAAGAAATTGCGATCTAGATCATAGAAAAATAATACGATATGGTCGTAATCGATAGGATGGCTAGAGGAAGTTCTAGTATAACGTTTTTGTCCTCCTAAAATAGGTGAAGGCGAAAGCAATGAAGGAGGCGTTATCGAATACGAATACATGATTCAAAGACAATCGAATAATTTCAAAGGAATTGTCAAGGCAGTCGTGGATGGGATTTTAAGGGCCAAGTTTAATTATGTCCCCATCCACGTAGAGTAATAGACAAAAGCGAACCAAAGTGCACTTGGTTGATCAGACCATTATGCACCGGTTCTGATTAGACAATAGGCTAGTGAGCGCTCAATAGCATATGTCATGAACAAACTCGATAAATGGATGAGTTTGCAAAAACTAGATTATAGTAGCAACATTAGTCAAGGTGGTAAAAACATAGGCACGGAAGACTAAGATTGGAAGAAAGTAGAAATTGGTTCGAACTTCTAAAAGATATAAGACATGTCATGTGATGGTCTTCATACAGTCATCCTATAGTCTTCTTGTCCAAGTCTTTGGGTGGCTAGATGGGTTAGGGTCTTCTAAATTCTAGAATCTAAGTAAACTTACTAATATAGGTCACAAGGACAAAGGGGTTGCTACGTCATAAGGCATTATACCCAACTTAAAAGAATTAAACTAATGGCGTTTTGGGACATCCAACTAGTAGGGTCAATATCTAGCAAGCACGAAGTGAAGATAATAATTATGATGGAAGGAATCAAGCAAGATACAACCGATGAGTCGGTCGAATATGAAATCGAAGAAAGTGGTCAAGTATGTGAATGAGATCCTAGACTTCTAATCCTATTCGCAGGCTTGTTTGGTACGATAAAGTAACCAAACAATTTATCTTGACCCGTATGGGCCACCACAAAAACATGTAACATCCCAGTCCTAAATACGTAGGACTAGGAACGTAGACATGCCAGCCGTATAATAAATATACGTAAGCTGTAAAATGCAGTAGAACCATAACTAATTTCATCCACAAAAATAAATGAATAAAAGATATCATATAATGATAATGAATTGTCTTGATACAATATGTTGGGCGGAGACAAATCCACTACCAACAAGTAAAGGAAAAAAATACATAAGAAAAAAAATGATTTTGGCGAGCAAAGCGAAGACGATCCAAATGTAATCATCCTCGAAGAAATAGCGATGATCACGGCTAGAGCTAGAACACCTGCGAAAGATAATAGCACACACCTGACGAGATAACCAGGTCCTCAGAGGGACGTAACAAGACACATAATATCATGCCATATAAACTGAATAAATATTGCTCAAATAAATAAGTCAATTGAATTTATAACATGGTCCAATACACACATATTGAACGAGCGTACCATCCCCCCAACCAAACAAGGACAGGAGATGGTAAACTAATTCACGGCGATGTATCTTTCCATGCTATGAATCCAATATGGTATCCGGACCCCAACAAGGTTCAATACATTCTCATCGAAGTAGTAAGTCACACCTACAACTAAACAAGGACAAGATGTGACGAACTAATCTGCGACAAGTTATTGTTCCAAGCCACGGTCAGATACAAGTACCCAAACCAAAAGTACTCGTACCTAACGGATAAAGGTGCCTAACCGTTCTAAGTGAATGCAGTTTTAAGAACAATCATTCCTACGTATGGGTCCTGGCTAAATAGGATCGGTATAGTCTCCCCTTGGGCACCAGAGGCCCCATCAGTAAGAGCATAACGTTCCGCAGAACGTCAGTGGCCGTCAGTAATCATGGGTAAGCTGACCCGCGTCTCCGACGGAGCTCACGGATTACAAAAAGGAAAGTGCATCGAAGTCCATACGCTAAGGAATTGTCCTCCCCGCCCAATGCCTACTATGTTGTATCCACAACATAAACCTCTATAACCGCTAAGTCAAACTAGCAGCAATCTCTATTAGCGGTTATTCCTATCGCACGGCTTATACGCACCGGTGGCCAGCCAGTCACGCATGTCCGTCTTCTACATGCGACACACAACTTCGTGTTACAACGTGTCAAGGCCATGAATGCAACACACAAAGGTGGTCCCTTAAATCTAGGTTTAATGTGTAAGAAAAATAATATATAGCAGGAAATATAAACGAACAGTAAGTTCTAACAGTTTATGCCATGTATCACAGTTTATTTTGCATAAAGAAAATAAATAATGCATGAAATATGAGCTAAAATAAATAAACAATAAATGGCAAGGTGTCTTGCCTGGCAGGACGCCTGGTGTGCTGCAATGATCATGGTGGCACGAACTGCGACCTCGGTATAACAACTATGCAAGGTGACCTCGGATGGTGGCACGGACAGTTCCATTGGGTCCAGGACGGTCAAATTAGTTAGAGTGGACATAAGGTAAGCTTGAATTGGCGAGAAAACATGAATAATGGGATTGGTTATGGACAGGAGGAGATTCAAAAGAAAAATAATAATAATAAGATATAGAAAACAATTTATAATACTTGAAAACGATATATTATTAGTTAATATTTGTTAGAAAAATATGTTTGAAAATCTAAGTAACTTATTTAAGGCAAATCCTTAATTTATCAAAATACCTTTGGCTAGCAAAACTAGATGTAAACATATCCCAAAATATTTTATATTGATTCATACTTAAAAATTAAAAATCGTTTCTAAGCATGAACTCGAAGTTTGTCAAGATATAATTTTTGATAAGAAAATATTATATTAGTAAAAAATTTAGAATAATACTAGAGATTTCAAAAAGATTTATTACAGGACTTCTAGACCATAATAAACATATGGAAACCAAATATTTATAAACCTATAATATTTAAAATTATTTATCCTATATATTTTGTTTGGTAATAACAATAATAAAAAAATGTTGAATATACACACCCTCTTGTAACACCCAGTTTTCCAGAAGAGGATAATTTTGAAATTTTGTAATTATAATTATTATATAATGATATTTATTTCATATTATGATTTATAGTGATTTTTAATTATTTTGAAACTATTTAAATTCATGACTTGTGATTTTTGGTGATTTACTAGTGAACAGTAGAGATTGCCTACCCTAGAGCCTAGCCATGTGATTAGGGTGTTTTTGACATTTTTAGGGTTATTTAAATTTATTAGAATTTATTTGAATTTATGGAAATTTTTATGAATTATTTTAGAATTGTTTGGACTAGGTTGACTTTGACTCGTTTGACCCTTGTAGACCAACCTAGAAGCTAACCCTAGTTAGTATGGACTTGGTTAGGTTATATGACTCTAGTCTAACCTAAGGTAATCTTTGGGTTGGTCATTAGACTCTAGTTAGCATTAGGATTTAGAAATTCATAAGTCATGGCTTATGATTTAGAGCCTTTGGTTAATCATTTAACTCAAAGCCTTGTAGTTTGGCCCAAAGCCCAAGACAAATTCCAAAACCCTAAGCCCTAGACTAAGTGGCCAGCCACCATATCATCATTGGGAACATCACCCTATTTATACTCTCCTAAATTTTAGGGTTGCCTCTTTTTAGGAAAGCTCAAGTTAGAAAACAAGGTTTGTTTCCTATTTCAATTAATCCCTAGAACTCCATTCATCTTCCTTTTTCATTCTAATTTCTTCTAATAGGTTCTAATAACCCTATTCTCGCTGTCATTAATGTTCCATTTCAGTTTGATGTGATTTGAGTGGATTGGGACATCAAGAGAAGAGCCATTGAATATGGGTTTTTCTTGAAAGTTCAACAATAGGTAACTCCTCTAAGTGTCAGCATTGGTTTCATGTCGGATTGCATCGGTTTCGTGTCCGTTTGGACACGTATCAGACCTGTCCCTTAACTGTTTGTCGAAATGCCACAAAGAGACTTTGTGTTATTTTCGAAATCCTTTTGAATAGGATTGTAGATCTAGGATCCCTCTTAAATGTTTGTGTTGACACTTAGGTATTTCATGCTGTGTCGTGTCCACACGAGGGACACGAACACGCTGGAACTGAGTCCAGTTCTGTCCCCTGCTACTCGACCCAATTTCCGGACACGACACGTCATGAGGATACGTGCAAATTGACACAGAGGAGGGGGCCATCACTGACAGACCCCCCCTCAAATATCACGACCTCTCATGTCGTATCGAGAGAGCTCTGACACGAACACAGGTTTTACACTGCACTGTGCACACACGCACAGAGCCAACTTCGAGCGTGTCGTGTCGCACGGACATGCCACGTGGACACCTCGTGGTGACACGAGCGTGTAGCCCATCACTTGGCGTACACATGGACACGAACACGTGGTGAGTCGTGTCCTGTGTCGTGAGCACGAGACACTCGACCGCGTGCACGATGCTGTCTGAATGCACGATTTTAGGTCTCTGATACGCGTCTCGTGTCCTTTCTACACGACACGTGGACACGTATTAGGGTGTTGGACACGTACCCTAACCCTAGGTAAACCTGGACACGTGACCATGAGACACGTGGACGCCTGTGTCGTGTCCTAGACCTAGGTGAACACGTGCACGAGGCTGCATGTGCAGTGTTATCACATTCAGTGTGAATTTGTGTTTTGGACACGTTTGTGTCCACTTGTTTGGACACAAACACCATGTTTGACACGTGTATGCATGACACATTGGTTACCAACCTTTGTTTTGTAATTTTAATGATTAATTTGAGTTCGAATTTCCTGAATCCCAATTTTTCCTGATACTACACTGATACACTGTGCTGAGATTTATTTCCCTGATTTTAATCTTCTTTTAAACTGTTTTTATGATGATTACTGTTAGAATTATTTTACTTACACATGTAATAGTGTACGATATGTTGAGTCATGGGTTGGTGTGAGGAGTTTGGGTTCTAAACTCAATTCCTGAGAATGAATAGTTAACATAATTCTTTTTTCTGAGATTTTCTCTGAATATTCTACTGAATTAATACGATCTCCATTATGTTAATGTAGATGTTAACATGTTGTTAAGATTGCTGAATGTGTTAGCTATATGTAGGGTTCTTGATATAGTTCGATTTCATTAAATGCATTACCTATATTTTAGAATGTTAACCTAGGAAAAACTGAATTTAAAATGGAATGTTTTAACTGAGATTTAGTTGCTATTCATGAGTTGATTTTGTTTTGGATGTTAATGTGAGAACAAGACTTGGGGTTTATTTGATGCATTCATTTAGTGTTTTGAATTCGAGTAAACTGTTACCAGTTTACTGAATTTATGAGAACCCTTAACCTATAATCTGAGATTGGGTTCTTATTGCAAACCTGAATTTTGATGTGTTGTATATAGGTAATACACTATAGGCTTGGTAGAGATTGAAATTGGGTTTGAATGTGTGTTGGTTGAATGTATCACTGTCATTTAGTTCCAGAAACCTGAGAACACAATAGCCTATCCACATACATCCCCACCTAATGGATACACACACAGGAATACACCAAAACCACACTCACACACATGACACTTTACACACACACTCTATTCTAGTTATTTCCCTGCCTACATATCCTACACACACACACACAGGCCTCATATAAACACACACAACACCCTACCAATTCCTGTCAACACAGGTGCACTAAGACACACACCCCACCATGTCACACACACCCCATGTAACCTCTCTCTTCACTCTATATATATATATATATATATATATATATATATATATATATATATATATATATATATATATATATATATATATATATATAGTTGTGATGTGTTAGGACTTGTGAGGCATGTCTAACTATACAATATGTATATATATGAGTATGCATATATATGGATGTATGCTCCATGTACCTACATACTTTCCCCTTCACTTTATCACATGCCTTCTAACCCTATCTTTTATACACATAATTGATGTATGCCTATATGCTAATATATGCTAGTATGTGTATATATGCACATATATATATATGGAATATGTATGTTTGATAGCCTGTATGGCCTTGTGCTTGGGTGTGAGTGCTTAGCCTAGGCTTTGTTAGGCTTAGTGAGACTTGTTGGGTTAAGACTTGACCTACTTGACTAGTTTGACTAGAATGTTGACTATAGTTGACTTTAACCTAGATTTGACTAACCTTGACTTGTTTGACCTTGAGTTGACCTAGTTAACCTAGATTTAACTTGAAATAACCTAGTTTGACCTAGTTTGACTTTTAGAGTTGACCAAGAGTTGACTTTGACCTAGTTTGACCTAGAATTATGTAGGATGCATCGTAATGTTCAATTACTTCAATTTAGACATGTTGTAACTTGTGTTGCTCTGATTAGGAGACAGACACCCCTCCTCAGGCAGTACATCCTCTTCGGACATTCAGTTATCAGGCGAGTACATTCTCTGATCGTTTCATACTTGTCACGACTTATATTCTCGCTCTAGATTACTTTTACTTGATGCTGTCACGTTATCATCACGGATTGGTACTATATGGATCTCTTCTTGGAATGTTATCTCCCTTAGCGGGCGCATCGGATACTTTATGACATGTGTTTCATGTACATCATGTATTCCTTGCTCTTGTGTTACTCATGTACACTCATGTTCTCTCATGTTCTTTCATGTACGCTCATGTACTTTTATGTGCTCTCATGTACGTTCATGTTTCCTCATGTGTTTTTCTGTGTAACCAAAACATCATGTCCGTAACGTAACTTGAATAGATCCTTGTGTATTGATTGTGGGTAGGGGTGAGTATAAATGGTCATGTGATTTACCCATCATGTACACTCTGTTACTTCCATGTTTTATCATGTACAACCTAAGCCAATTACATGCCATCTCGTACTCTAAATCACTAGTCACTTACAGTTCTTACTTATCATGTATATATTTCCAGTTATCAAATATCTCTCCTGATTTCATGTACATCTTTTTACAGCGTTTCATGTATCTTACTCTATTGCCTGCTTTATATTTTCTGACATGATATGAACTGCATGAGATGTATTGTGCTCGCTCCTGTCCTGACTGGACCTGTTGAAAATATTACAGAGGACGAGGAGGAGGCTGGTCTGGATACTTACTACGGGGCAGCCTTAGATGACACCTATGAGCTGGACCCTCAGGAGGACCCAGCTCTAGCTGAGGATATCACCCTGATTGCCTAGTCTAGATTAGTTAGGCTTATCTTCTTTTATGTAGTCATGAGACATGTTTTAGCTAGACTCTATTTGGAGTTCAGAGTTGTATATATTCTTTCTTGCTGTAGCTGAGTTTGTATTTCTCTGGACATTGCTGGGATTATCTTATACTACTTTTCATCTATTTATTTTCTTGAGTTCTATTTCATATCGTGCTGTCTCTTCCTTAGTTGTGATTGAGTTTTACTGCTATGTCACCCCCATTCGGGGAGTATAAACTGTTTAGAGATATTTTGTTAGATGTATGTTGACCTAGGACAGCGTTCTACCGCCGACACTGCGGCGTAGGCTGGGCGTTGTTACGTTCTCGTACCCTCACAGTGGGTGCGGGTCGTGACACCTCTTAATAACAAAATAATAATCATAAAATATGACAAAAACAAATAACAAAATAATAATAATAATAATGATAATAACGAAAAATATACTAATAATATTAGCATCCAAAAAGTATCCACCTCTCAGTAAAAACAAAAGAATCAAATAAAGAAAGAATAAAATAAAGTAATAATTACGGTAATTATACTAAGACCAAAAAAACTGAGTATAGCATCAGCATGCTCTCCTCTCTACTAAAACTCACAGAAATATAACATAATAATATTAAAGATAATGGGGGACAAAACAATAAAAATGACATAACAACAAAAAATAAAATAAAATAAAATAAAATACAAAAGAAAAATACAAAAAAATAGAAATAAATTAAAGAAACACTGATGTGCTCTCTCCATTAAAGAGAGAGCTCTCTCCATTAAAGAGAGATAGAGAGATGGAGAGAGGGAGAGATCGGCGGCGTGGGAGCACGGCTTAGGCAGAGTGACGGAGTGAGGCGGAGCGGCGATGGGGGTTACCGGAGGGCGGTCGCTCGTCGGAGGAGTTCGTCGATGCGGCGGTAAGGGCTTGCTCCTGGCGGCGAGGGGGTTTTGGTTGGGCTCGGAGTGCGGGCGGTCGGGAGAGGGTCGGAGTGGGTGGCTGGGAGGAAGGATAGGCGGAGGAAAAGGGGAGCGGCGGACGGCGGTGGAGGAAAGGGCACGGGGGCTGGTGGCTTGGCGGATCTGGCCGGGATGGACGAGCAGATCGCCGGACGGAGCTCGGAGGCGAGGGCTGCGGAGAGAGTAGCGGCTGGACACGGCGGGACGAGGGCGGCGGTGCTCACGTTCGTCGCGACGCAGTGCTCGACCCAGCGGTGCTGGACTCGTTCAAGCGCGGACGCCAGGTCAGTTAGGTTTTCCCTTCCCTCTACTGAACATGGGTGATGATGGTCGTCGAATTGGCGGTGGATTAGGGGTTGGTCGGGGCTGTGTGGCTCGAGGCCAGAGAGATTTGGGGTTGCTGGTCGTTGGTGGAGATGTAGGGGATGATGATGATGACGATGGGGTAGGAAGTCGGAAAAGGGTGGTTGTGTTGGTGATGGTGCGGTGATGGCTGGTGGCTAGGTCGGGGTGACTGTGATTGGGTCAGGTGGTGGTGATGTCGACGGTCAGGGGTCGGGTACGACGAGGAAGCTCCTGGGGGTTGGTCGAAGTTTGGGGGACTTGGTGGAAGCGGCCAAGGCCGGGGAGGCAGCTCGACTACGGCTAGGGTTAGGGTTAGGATTGCTAGGAATTAGGTTTTAGGTTGTATCGAGTCGAGGTTGTGTCCTGCGAGACACAGATTTGAATGTCCGGGTGTGTTGGACGGAAAGAGTCATATGTATATGTAAAGGAAGATAAATAGTGGATGGGACACGGACACGGTCATGGACATGATGCACTCACTTTTGGTTGAGGAATAATGTGGAGAAAACAATGGAGGAGTACCTGCCTATTTATAGGATGTAGGAATTCCCAATTGGATAAGAACTAGAAATATTAAAACCCAATTAGATAACTCATAACTTAATTTAAAATCAAATCCAAATCTAAATACAAATCCAATTTAAATCAAATTAAATTTTTAGTTTAAAATCAAATGGGATAAATCAAATTTCAAATTTTTAACTATTTAAATAAATTTATAAATTCAAATCGAGATTTAAAATGGCCACAATAAATTCAAATATATATTTTCTAAAATTACTAATAATAATAATTTTGAAAATTACATTATTATATAAAAATAAATTTAATAAAATATTTATGAAATATAAATGTAAGCACAAATAATGCATACATGATTATGCTTTTTCTAGTATACAATAAAATATTATTCATGATTAATAACTGCTAAAAACAAAAAGGCTTTTTATAGCAAGGATAATAATTATGTATAATATTTTGAAAGTGTATAATAAATTAGAAAAAAAATATTTTTTCTAAAATATGTACGCTCGCACATATTCGCACTCGACGAGCAAAAAAAATAAAATTTTATGCGCGACGTACAATACGACTACGCGACGTACAATACAAAATTTTAAATCAGTGCCAAATTTAATTAAAAAATAGTAGAAATTTAGGAGTTTTACAACGTACCCACGTCTCATGCCCTTACTCTAGGGTGCGGGTTCCGTCTAGTTGTCACCATTGGGCTGGAAGCTCGGTAGATCCTCGGGAGCTGCTCCGAAATCTGGCCACACAAAACCAGCTGGGTCAAACCCCAGAAAGAGCAAGTGCCACGAAGGAGGCCACAAATAAGAACCAAAGCCAGCATATCAGAACATAAAGAATAAAAGAAAGTGCAAGTAGTAAAGTTCACAGGGCGATAAACGACTAGGGACGTGGAACCATTCCGGGAGCCAGGTTACAATCCTTAAACCAAACAAGGACCGGGATTGTACCCCTTCGCCTGAATAGCTCAATGTCTCTACCCATTTATCGTTAGAGATAAATAAAACAATCATGATCAAGAGTTCCAGGTACAAGGGCTAGACAAGACTTAGACGGGGCTGGACACCATTCATTCACAATCGGCCAAGCAAGTACTACGGCTTACTACTTTAACTAACTAGGGTTATCACAAGCCTAATTACTAACAAGATGCAAGTGAGAAACTCCCATTCCCAAGCCCTGCAGACCATCCAGTTATCCTTCCGCGGGTTGAGAGTTATAGGTGGGTACATCGCCCGGGAGACAAATGTACCCTTAGGTGACTTAGAGGGTGCAACACATGACAGTGTGCTGGAAATGTGCTCTACTCGTCGGCAAGCTACAAGTCCATTAATGCCTCCAGATAACGAGACTGCCTGTGACCGGGAATTCTCCATGTTCTAATTTGGTCTACTCATTACCTAGTCCAATTTTAGTGTGAATCCCTGGCCGTGGTACCCAGGGAGTCACCTCCTAGCATGATGCAAGACAAGACAAGTGATTTGCACAGAGCAACAAGTAGTACACCCACGGTGTCAAGACAAGTCAAGTCGAGTCAAGAGTGCGCCACCACGGGCCACTATCAAGTGAAGCCAAGTCATACCAAGTCAAGTCAAGTTAAGTTATCAAGTCATGCCAAGTCGGGAGTGCGCCGCTACGGGCCATGATCAAGTCAAGTCAAGGGAACTTCATGTCCAGGTCTGGTTGGTTCGCATGCAGATATAGTGTGAAAATACAAGTGCAAGCTACAATATCCAGTTACAAGTACAGGTTGAAGAAAAATAGCAAGTCACAAAAACTCCAATTTGTGTCCAAGCATGTCAAGCCCAATCAAGTGATGTAGTGGACATTAAACATCAAAAGCTCCAATAAAACCAAATGGAGAATCCCAGAGAAAACATTAAAATCACGGGGGAGTAAGGCAACCAGAAGAGCGCGCGCGTAAGGCCTTGGGCGGCTCGCGTAAGGGAACAGGGGCAAGCGCGCAATGGAACGGGAGAGGGACCCATATGCAAAATGGCGGCTGAAACAAGGGGGGGCCACACGCGCAGAGCGCGCGCGTAAGGCAGCAAAAAAGGTGGCCGCGCGTAGAGGAGGAGCTGCTCCCGCGCACAGCAAAAGGGGAGGGCCGCGCACGTGGACGTGCGTAGAGGAGGTGCTGCTCCCGCGCACAGCAAAAGGGGAGGGCCCCACGCTGCGTAGAGGCTGCGCAGAGGGAAAAAGGAGGAGGGGGCCACACGCGCAGAGCCGCTCGCGTAAAGCGCTGGCCGCTGGCAGCACGCGTAGCGGCTGCAACCGCATGGCGTAACACCACTGGTGTTGCCAACAAAGGGAAAGGAGGAGTTCTTCTCCTACCTCTAGCTGAGAGGAAGAACCCAACCCCTACAACTTGCAAAATCCATAACTTTCTCATTTTAAAACGAAATCAGATTTCGTAAAGACTGAAGTTGTATAAAACTTAATTCTCCACAACATAAAAACCTCAAAAACCATCCAAATCAAAGTTTATTAAATGAATTTCAAGGAAAACCGAGATTAATGAAAAGTTAGATCTAGAGAGATCCATGCTTCAAATCAAGAAGTTCCAAGTTCTAATATCGTTCTAAACTAGCTAAACAAACTTTCGAACAATAAGAATCATGGTTCTTTTCTTTTGATGGCAAGATGCACTTGCCTATGGTGGAGTTAAAGGGTTTTTAAGAGGAAGAAGAAGAAGAAGAGGATGCTGGTGGTGTTGATGTTAATGAAGAGAGAGAATGGTAGGTAAGGTTATTAATGGGTGGTGGTGTGGTGGAGGTAAGGGATAGTGTAGGTTAAAGTGATCCATAGCAATTCCAACCAAAGCAAGCCAGGCCGAACCCTCCAAGGGCCCATCTCCTATGAAATAATAATAATAATAATAAAATTAAACCCAAATCCGTAATGCAAATCAATAAGTTAATAAAGTCGGCCCAAGGCCAAATACGGGAAATACAGGAAAATAATTACCAGAAAATTCAAGAAAATTCCAAATGCGCACAGGAATACGAAATACGGGAACCGAAGGTGACAACTCTGCCCACCTTAAAGGAATTCCGTCCTCGGAATTAAATCAAGGAGTTAGAGATTGCCACGACAAGCTACACTAACCACAGACAGACTAAGCAGGCAATCATACAATCATACATTCAAGCAAGGATGGAGAAGGCGTAAGGCACAAGGAAGACATTATACCTTACGAGTCAAACAGGTAGGGATATCGCGATCGGATGTCGTCCTCACGCTCCCATGTTGACTCACCCAGAGAGTGATGACCCCAAGCAACACGGACTAAGTTAATAGTCTTGTTCTTGAGCGTCTTTTCTCTCCGGTCCAATATAGACACGGGCCTCTCCTCATACGAAAGGTTGGTACCAACAACCAATTCCGAATGATCTAGGATATGGCTCGGGTCCGGGATGTACCGTCTTAATTGGGATACATGGAATACATCATGTACCTCACTTAGCGACGGCGGAAGAGCGAGACGATAGGACACATCGCCTACTCGCTCCAGAATATCAAACGGCCCTATATACCTAGGACTAAGCTTTCCCCGTACGCCAAAACGAATGACGCCGCGGGTAGGCGAGATCCTAAGGAATACATGGTCGCCGACGGCAAATTCTAAGGGACGCCGATGAGCATCGGCCCAATGGCGCTGGCGATCCTGAGCAACTCGGAGGTGTTCTCTGACTTTCCTGACCACTTCAACCGTCTGAGGAATCAGTTCTGGACCGAGCATCTGCCTCTCTCCAACATCGTCCCATGCTAACGGAGATCTGCACTTCCTGCCATACAGAGCCTCGAAGGGAGCCATCTGGATACTGGCCTGGAAACTATTGTTGTACGAGAATTCCACCAGGTGCAGGTGATCCTCCCACGAACCACCAAAGTCAAGAGTACATGACCGTAACATATCTTCGAGAGTTTGTATAGTACGCTCTGACTGCCCATCTGTCTGCGGATGATACGCTGAGCTGAACTTGAGACGAGTCCCCAAACTTTGATGAAGACTGTGCCAGAAGTGCGATGTAAATCTCGTATCCCTGTCTGATACTATGCTGACTGGCACTCCGTGAAGTCTGACAATCTGCCTGAGATACATCTCTGCTAGCTGTGCCGTCGACTGTCCAACTCTAAATGGAAGAAAGTGTGCCACCTTGGTAAGCCTGTCTACAATGACCCAAATAGCATCTCTGCCTGCCGGAGACCTGGGTAATCCGGTCACGAAATCCATGGTTATGTGTTCCCATTTCCATTCTGGGATCGGCAACGGTTGAAGAAGTCCAGCTGGCCTCTGATGTTCAGCCTTGACCTGTTGGCAAACCAAACATCGAGAGACATACCGGGCTACCTCCCTCTTCATACCATTCCACCAAAAGTGCTGACGAATATCTCTGTACATCTTCGTGCCGCCTGGGTGAATGGAATACTGCGAACTGTGAGCCTCTGCCATGACTTCCTGTCTGATATCTCCACTGGGTACACAAAGACGCGTGCCGTGTCGAAGTGTACCATCATCATGAATGCTTAACTCTGGCCTTCTTCCTGCCTCGCACTCTGCTCTGAGCCGCTGAATCTTGGAATCTGTTAACTGTGCTGTCCGGATCCTCTCAACTATGGTGGACTGAATCTGCAAGCTAGCCATCATGGCCACATTGGAAGGGAGGACAACTTCAATTCCCATCTTCTGAAGATCTGCCAATAGACCTGGTTGCGCCGTCAAAAAATAAACTCCGGCTCTCCGGCTCAATGCATCTGCTACAACGTTGGCCTTCCCTGGGTGATACTGCAAGTTCACATCATAGTCCACAAGTAGCTCGAGCCATCTTCTCTGCCGCATATTAAGATCTTTCTGGGTGAAAACATATTTCAGGCTCTTGTGGTCAGTGAATATCTCCACTCTGTCTCCGTACAAATAGTGTCTCCAAAGCTTCAGAGCAAACACTACCGCAGCCAATTCCAAGTCGTGGGTCGGGTAATTCTTCTCATGATCACGAAATTGACGTGATGCATAAGCAATTACCTTCCCATGCTGCATCAAAACACATCCCAATCCTCTGCCTGAAGCGTCGCAATAAACTGTGAATCCTCCGGTCCCATCTGGAAGTGTGAGAATGGGAGCCGTAATCAAACCTCGCTTCAACTTCTCAAATGATTCCTGACATTCTGCTGTCCAAACGAACGGCACATCCTTGCGGGTCAACTGGGTCATCGGCGCTGAAATCTTTGCAAAATCAGAGACGAACCGCCGGTAGTAGCCGGCCAATCCTAGAAAGCTGCGAACTTCTGCCACTGAGCTGGGTACTGGCCATGACTCGATAGCCACAATCTTCTGGGGATCCACTTCCACTCCTCCTCTGGTAATGATGTGACCCAAGTACGAAATGCGATCGAGCCAGAACTCGCATTTACTGAACTTGGCGTACAACTGGTGCTCTCTGAGAATCTGGAGAACCACTCGGAGATGCTGCTCATGCTCCGCCTCACTCTTGCTGTAGACCAGGATATCATCAAGGAACACTATCACAAACTGATCCAAGTAAGGCATGAAAATGCGATTCATGAGATCCATGAACACTGCCGGCGCATTGGTTGCTCCAAAGGGCATAACTAGAAACTCCCAATGCCCGTACCTAGACCTGAATGCCGTCTTCGGGATGTCCTGCTCTCTGACTCTGATCTGGTGGTATCCTGACCGCAAGTCTATCTTCGAGAAAACTGAAGCCCCTTTGAGTTGATCAAACAAGTCATCTATCCTCGGGAGAGGGTATCTGTTTTTGATTGTCACTGAATTCAAGGTACGATAATCAACACATAACCTGGACGTACCATCCTTCTTTTTCACAAGAAGCATTGGGGCTCCCCAAGGCGATCCACTAGCACGAATGAATCCTTTGGTTCTAAGTTCTTCAATCATCTTGTACAAAATCTCTAACTCTGAAGGCGCCATTCTGTAGACTCTCTCTGACACTGGTGCTGTCCCGGGGATCAAGTCAATGGTGAACTCAATCTTCCGCTCTGGCGGCATCCCTGGAAGCTCCTCTGGAAAGACATCTGGAAACTCATCCACTATCCTGGGCAACTGCACTGCTGCTACTGCCATCCGAAATACTGGAGGAGATGTCTCTACTGTGCCTCTGGAAAATGAAAACTCTGGCTCTCCGGGAATACTAAAGACAACTCTGCCAACATGGCAGTCTATCCTAGCATAATGGTTCCTCAACCAATCCATGCCTAGGACCACATCATAGTCTGTCATAGGGAATTCTATGAATCTAGCGGGGAACTCTCTATCGCTAACTACGATCCGACACGAGGAAAACACTCGATCTACTCCCACAAGACCATTACCAGTAAGTATATTGAGCCTCACTGATAATGACTCGGGCTCCAATCCTATCCGTGTCGCGAATCGTGCAGACATGAATGAATGCGATGCACCAGAATCAAATAATACAGATGCTGGAAAAGTGTTGACGAGAATAGTACCTGCCACTACCTCACCTGGTGCAACTTCTTCTTCCATGGTCATCATCATAGCCTGACCTCTAGCTGCGGGTCCCCTCTGCTGGAAACCTCTCTGCCTGCTCTGCATTGGAGCCTGGGTGAACTGCTGCTGGTTCTGCTGCTGAAAGGCCTGGGCCTGAGGCAACAATGGCCTAGGGTACTGCTGTTGCTGCTGCTGCTGGACTGGAACTGGGGCTGGTCCCCTCACTGAAGAACTAGAAAGGTTGGATGATGATGGACCTCCCCTATTCGGGCAGGTCCCTATCTGGTGGTCTGCTCCTCCACAAGCCAGGCACAATCCATGCGCCCTACGACACTCTGCCACTACATGGCCCGGCTTCCCGCAATGAGAACATCCCATCGCGGAAGTCTGCTTCTGCTTCTGCTGCTGCGGGTACGTCGGGGTCGAATGCTGAACCGACGTCACTGAGGCCACCCGCCTCGGAGTTCCAATGGTTATACCCCTAGCTGCCGGGGCTGGAGCTGAAGATTGGTTCATCTGGTTGTGGGACCGCTTCCTGCCTCCGGTCCTGTCCACAATTCTCCGGGAGGTATACTCATGCCTCCTAGCTGCCTTCAATACTGCATCGAACGTCTGGTGCTCGAACTGCTCCACAGCTAATAATATCTCTAAATGCAGCCCTTGCTGGAACCGCTGGGCCCTATCATACTCGGTTGCCACCAAGGTGGGGGCAAACCTACTCAGCCTGGAAAACTCGGTCGCATAGCCATCGACCGTCCTGCCTCCTTGCTTCAAGTTGGTGAACCTGGTCTGCAGGTCGTACCGTGCCACCGCATCAAAGTACTTCGTCTGGAATCTCTCTCTGAACGTCGTCCAAGTAACTGGTGCCGCCAATCCCATGGCCTGAGCTGCCCACCAATCACGAGCCAAGTCTAACAACTGTAGGCGTACCACCGCCACCTTCTTATTTTCAGGTGTCCTAGCGGCTTCTAGAACCACCTCGGTATCCTGAAGCCAAGCGTCCGCGGCAACCGCATCTTCACTGCCATCAAAGAAGGGAGGGTTCAAGCGCTTGAAACTGTTGGCCGCCTGATTCCCTTGGGGACCTCCTCGGTTTAGTGCATCATGTACTTCCTGTTGCAAGGCGTCGCCTCGACGATCTTGGGACGCAAGCAGTTCTCTGATAAGCCCTACCAAAGGCCCCTCATCCTGCCTAGCTGGTTGAACGGGCGGAGCTGCCTGAACTGGAGGTTCCGAGCCTCCGGGAGGCACAACTCGGGAGGCTACTCCAGAGTGCTGGGCTTGATCTTCCTGGCGCTGGAGTGCTTGTCGAGCTTCCTCTGGCTGGTTGGCAGGTCCGGGAGTAATGCCGCTGAAGAAGACGACATAGGGAACAATAAGGAAAGGACCAGGACAGATCAATGATACAAGCAATGTGATCAGGTCGAGATTCTCAGGGATTTGAGGATACGAGCAGAGATCAAGGACGAATATTGATTGAGACATCTAACGGTAAACCCTCACATTTCTTGATTGACAAGACCTGTATGGGCCACCACTTAAACCGTGTCACGCCCCAGATCCAGAATACTGGAGAGCGGGGGCAGACACAGCCAGCTACGTATATTGAAATAGAATACATCTCAACTATACGGTCACGGCTGTCTGGATATGAGGGTTTACTACAAGCCAGCAGTCTCTTAAGGTCAAGCCTATTGTCTCAATCTCAAGCAATTAACAGAGTTACAAGATATTAGAGCATCAAATATATATATATAAGGCGTCCCAAATATTACATATTGGATGATCATGAAGCTAGTCGTACAAAATGATAGGACTAGCAAGAGTTCAGTCATACATGATCAACCCTAGGATTTGTTAATCATGTTACAGCCCGTAGGCAGACAGTAAGTAAATGTGCATCGAGCTAACAGGTGCTCGTCGGCAAACGCCTCAAAAGAATAAATTTACATATAAGTGGGTGAAACAAAAAGGGAAGACCCACTCTTGGCCCGGGTTCCGTCTAGTTGTCACCATTGGGCTGGAAGCTCGGTAGATCCTCGGGAGCTGCTCCAAAATCTGGCCACACAAAACCAGCTGGGTCAAACCCCAGAAAGAGCAAGTGCCACGAAGGAGGCCACAAATAAGAACCAAAGCCAGCATATCAGAACATAAAGAATAAAAGAAAGTGCAAGTAGTAAAGTTCACAGGGCGATAAACGACTAGGGACGTGGAACCATTCCGGGAGCCAGGTTACAATCCTTAAACCAAACAAGGACCGGGATTGTACCCCTTCGCCTGAATAGCTCAATGTCTCTACCCATTTATCGTTAGAGATAAATAAAACAATCATGATCAAGAGTTCCAGGTACAAGGGCTAGACAAGACTTAGACGGGGCTGGACACCATTCATTCACAATCGGCCAAGCAAGTACTACGGCTTACTACTTTAACTAACTAGGGTTATCACAAGCCTAATTACTAACAAGATGCAAGTGAGAAACTCCCAGTCCCAAGCCCTGCAGACCATCCAGTTATCCTTCCGCGGGTTGAGAGTTATAGGTGGGTACATCGCCCGGGAGACAAATGTACCCTTAGGTGACTTAGAGGGTGCAACACATGACAGTGTGCTGGAAATGTGCTCTACTCGTCGGCAAGCTACAAGTCCATTAATGCCTCCAGATAACGAGACTGCCTGTGACCGGGAATTCTCCATGTTCTAATTTGGTCTGCTCATTACCTAGTCCAATTTTAGTGTGAATCCCTGGCCGTGGTACCCAGGGAGTCACCTCCTAGCATGATGCAAGACAAGACAAGTGATTTGCACAGAGCAACAAGTAGTACACCCACGGTGTCAAGACAAGTCAAGTCGAGTCAAGAGTGCGCCACCACGGGCCACTATCAAGTGAAGCCAAGTCATACCAAGTCAAGTCAAGTTAAGTTATCAAGTCATGCCAAGTCGGGAGTGCGCCGCTACGGGCCATGATCAAGTCAAGTCAAGGGAACTTCATGCCCAGGTCTGGTTGGTTCGCATGCAGATATAGTGTGAAAATACAAGTGCAAGCTACAATATCCAGTTACAAGTACAGGTTGAAGAAAAATAGCAAGTCACAAAAACTCCAATTTGTGTCCAAGCATGTCAAGCCCAATCAAGTGATGTAGTGGACATTAAACATCAAAAGCTCCAATAAAACCAAATGGAGAATCCCAGAGAAAACATTAAAATCACGGGGGAGTAAGGCAACCAGAAGAGCGCGCGCGTAAGGCCTTGGGCGGCTCGCGTAAGGGAACAGGGGCAAGCGCGCAATGGAACGGGAGAGGGACCCATATGCAAAATGGCGACTGAAACAAGGGGGGGGGGGCCACACGCGCAGAGCGCTCGCGTAAGGCAGCAAAAAAAGGTGGCTGCGCGTAGAGGAGGAGCTGCTCCCGCGCACAGCAAAAGGGGAGGGCCGCGCACGTGGACGTGCGTAGAGGAGGTGCTGCTCCCGCGCACAGCAAAAGGGGAGGGCCCCACGCTGCGTAGAGGCTGCGCAGAGGGAAAAAGGAGGAGGGGGCCACACGCGCAGAGCCGCTCGCGTAAAGCGCTGGCCGCTGGCAGCACGCGTAGCGGCTGCAACCGCATGGCGTAACACCACTGGTGTTGCCAACAAAGGGAAAGGAGGAGTTCTTCTCCTACCTCTAGCTGAGAGGAAGAACCCAACCCCTACAACTTGCAAAATCCATAACTTTCTCATTTTAAAACGAAATCAGATTTCGTAAAGACTGAAGTTGTATAAAACTTAATTCTCCACAACATAAAAACCTCAAAAACCATCCAAATCAAAGTTTATTAAATGAATTTCAAGGAAAACCGAGATTAATGAAAAGTTAGATCTAGAGAGATCCATGCTTCAAATCAAGAAGTTCCAAGTTCTAATATCGTTCTAAACTAGCTAAACAAACTTTCGAACAATAAGAATCATGGTTCTTTTCTTTTGATGGCAAGATGCACTTGCCTATGGTGGAGTTAAAGGGTTTTTAAGAGGAAGAAGAAGAAGAAGAGGATGCTGGTGGTGTTGATGTTAATGAAGAGAGAGAATGGTAGGTAAGGTTATTAATGGGTGGTGGTGTGGTGGAGGTAAGGGATAGTGTAGGTTAAAGTGATCCATAGCAATTCCAACCAAAGCAAGCCAGGCCGAACCCTCCAAGGGCCCATCTCCTATGAAATAATAATAATAATAATAAAATTAAACCCAAATCCGTAATGCAAATCAATAAGTTAATAAAGTCGGCCCAAGGCCAAATACGGGAAATACAGGAAAATAATTACCAGAAAATTCAAGAAAATTCCAAATGCGCACAGGAATACGAAATACGGGAACCGAAGGTGACACGCAGGATCGGCAGAAGTACTGGACGGACAGCAGCAGACGGCCACTTGAGTTCGCGGTTGGAGATAGAGTGTTCCTGAAGATCTCACCCACTAGAGACATCATCAGATTTGGCAGAGGCGGGAAGCTCAGTCCGAGATTTATCGGACCCTTCGATGTGACGGCACGGATTGGCGAGGTGGCGTATCGACTAGCGCTTCCAGCTAGCTTGGAGGGGGTACACAACGTCTTCCACGTATCTCAGCTTCGACATTACATTCCATACCCGAGCCACGTAGTAGACTACTCAGAGTTAGAGGTGGGTCCGAACTTGACCTACGAGGAGCAGCCAGTGGAGATCCTGGACCGGAGGGAGAAGCATCTGCGGAACCAGACCATTCCCCTTGTCCGCGTTATGTGGAGACACCACTCTCCGAAAGAGTCCACGTGGGAGCGCGAGGACGAGATGCGAGAGCGCTATCCTAGATTATTCACTTGATTGTATTTTAGCATCTTGAGATTGCCATATTTCTCTTTTTCAATAATATTTTGTGGTGTTTCGTGAATCAATCCTGGCCTAGTTCTGAATTTCGAGGACAAAATTTTTTTCAAGGGGAAGAGATTTGTAACTCCACTATCCATAATTTTAAAAAAATCTTTTATTATTCTCTATTTTTCTTTTTTGATTTTTAAATCATTAAATTCTAGTGATTGAAATATCAATCCATTTGGTTTATGTTTTTTTTTTCATTTTTGTATGTAAACCCAATTGGCCCAGCCCATGGGTTAGCTTTTAAAGACTCGGCCATTTTCCTATACCTAAATTCAGCATAGTTCATGGAAGTTCAACACTTCACAGAATTCAAATCCTCTTAACGGTTTCCATTTCCTCTCCACAAATTCCTGCTTCATTCCCACGCTAGCTAGCCTATATAACAACCCCTCCTCAATCATTATTACTCAGTGAGTAATCTTTTCTTTCTTTCCAATCCATTTTTCTTCCTGAAATCAATCGAGAGGCGTCGAGCTCAGCCATGGCGGGAAGGAGCATTGCAGCCAAGGAGGAAAGGAGGTCGCATCACTCTTCGACAATGTCGATTTGACTCACCAACCAGCTCATCCATTCTTCGTCTCTGGCCGTTCAATCCTTGGTAAATTCATTCCCATTCTTCAATTGGTTAGGTTGAATCTTCATAGCAATTTTATTCAAACCAATTTCCTTGCATAGATCGGGATCCATATATTTTTGAAGGTACTCAATCACAGTTAGGATCCCTTGAGAGATTCATGGGATGACCCTTGAGAATCTCATTATAAAATATCTCGAAATTTGATTCTAATAGTTTATATTTATCTTCTTGGTTAGTTAATAATTTAATTTTGGGTATCCATTGTTGATTTAATTTAATTTTTGTCAAGATGAAATTATATGGGCTAGGTCATCTAAGTTATGGATTCTAGTCTTCTACAGTCACATTAGCCAGCATGGTGAAGAGATATAGTCTAACTTTGGATATATTTCTCGGGTGTGGGAATTTAAGGTTTTCACAGCCAAGCTAGCGGCATCGCGAAAATTTTAAATACCATGATTCTAGAGGTATGTGCCTTAGTCGAGGACTCCGTGATTATTGTAGCATTGCTTATTAGTATGACGAGGATTTAGAGTACCATGATTTTGGATAGACGCATATGATTATCAGATTGTACCTTAAGTGCTTTTGAAAATGTTTTCTCTATTCTTGTTTCAGTCTTTCGAAAATTTTTATTGTTTTGTTTTGTTTTGCTTCTCATTATTTAACTAGGAGTAGGAGTAGGAGTAAGAGTAGCTTAGCAGTTATTATAAACTTTGTGTAACTTTGCTATGAATTTCTTCATAATACAATGAATCGATAATTTTTGCTAAGACCTTATTTTGGATTTGATATTATAGTTCTGGTTTCAAAATGGTTCCCTCTTTTAAACAGAAAAGCAGAATAGATTTTATTATTATTCTCTTCCTGCCAATATTTTATTACCATCATTCCTTGTCTTATATAACTGTCCTGATTACATCAATTCTCTGTCTCGTATCTAATTCTGTCAGCTATACCTTGAAACCCTTGAATCTTCATATCATTTTACCTGAGACATGTTGAGGAAATAATGTAAATTATCTAGTTCGAAAATGACGTAGTTAGTTATCATATGATGATTTTGTAGGAATCAAAATGTTGGATGCCAAATATGAAAAATTTGAGATGGAGATGTGGTAAAGGTTTAGAATGGAATCGAGAGATAAATGTTATTAATTTAGAAACAATCACAGAAAATTTTGGTTATGAGTAATTCATGAATGTATTTCAAAAACTAATGAGGATATTCAAGATCAACCTAGTTTTGAGAACTTAGAAAATCTTGGTTATTGATTCTTGGGAACTTTTACTCTAAGGCTATGTAGAAATTAAGTAAGGGAAAAGAGATTTAATTGTATTCAATGATTATGCAAAATTGAACTAGATATTGTGAGAGGGTGACTAGAGACAGAGAGAACACAAAGATTTTAAGTTATATGAATTATTTTTAGATGATTTGGGGAAAATTGTAGAATTCAAAAAGGATAATATTTGAAGGTGAACGTTGAAGAAAATATGAAGGTTGATTTATAAATAAGAATAGATTTTTGTATGACATAGTGGTATTAGAGTTGAGTAAATACGAGACTTGATTTAAACAAGTTCAAGGATTTCATAAACTGGATTTAGAGGTTTCGGATCAAATTTAGGACGAGGAAAAAAAATGAAAATTTGATTAAATGAATAAGTGTTGATTCCTAAATAAGAGGGGTATGCTTCATGAGAAATGTTTTAGAAATTTGAAATTTTGTCTATGGTGATCATGGTAAAGGTTTAGATGACTGAAGGTTATAAAATCTTGGTGGTAGGCATATAAAGGTTGAATTTTCATATCAGAACTTGTGAGATGAAGATGCGATTGACAAGTTTTGACCAGATAAGCATGAACAAATCCATATCATCATTATATTTGTTTTGTAACTCTGTCCTACTTACTTCCATCAAACTATCTCCCATCTAAACCTGTTAGCTATATTTTGAAATCTCTTGAATTCTTGTATCTCTCTACTTGGGAGAGGCCGATAAAGTATCGTAATCATCTAGCTCAGAAAAGACAAAATTATTATCAAGTGGTATCTTGGTAGGAATATGAGATGTTGAACATTGAGAAAGAATTAGTAGGAGAAATATATGATAAGGATCGGAAACAATCAAGAGGCCGGTAGTACCAATTTGGGAACAATTACACACAGAGAATTATTTGAGTATGGATTAACTTTAGAGAAAGCGTGGGAGAAATTCGAGTAAGAAAAATTGTAGGATATACGTACTACCGGTGGGAACTGCCGTATTGAAGTTGAATTTTTTGAACTAATAAGGATCTTCGAGGTCGATTCGATTTGAGAACATTGATATTTTTGGTTACTGATTCTCGAGATATTTCATATTTGAATTAAAGATAGGATATTGAAATTTTAGAATCCATATACATGGAAGGAAGATTTCGATTTTATGCAGTGAATATACATAATTGAACAAAGCTTTGGTAAGAGAAAGACTAGGAACCGAAAGAACACAAAATTTTGAGTTGTAGAAAAAAATCTAGAGATTGTGAGATTTCTAAAATTTAGGAAGGATAATATTAAAGGTATAAGTTGAAGGAAAAGTGAAGGTTAATTTGATTAATGGAGAGTAAATTTTATATGGTAGCGGTAGAACTAGACTTAGGCAATGCAAGAGTATAATTTTGAACAATGATAAATTATTTAGAAACCTTGATTCAGAGATTTCGATCAGATCCAATTTAGGACAAGGTGGAGAAATTTGAACTTCAAGATGACTAGGTTGACAGCGGACTACAAAAAAAAAGAAAAAAAAAAGAGGAGTTATGGAAAAACTCACGAGTGAGATAAAGGTCTAGCTTATAATAGTTATGGGGAAATTTAGTCTTCATGACAGAAGATTATGATTTTGGTAGCAGTAAAATAAGGGTTTGATTTTTTTTTTATGATTGAAGAACAAGATTTGTAGTGGTATGCATGGGCTTGTGAGATAAGGTATAATTGGCAAATAATGATCGGATAATTTTGGCAGATGAAGCAGAGTGAGATGATTGTCTTAACTTTCCTCTACAAATCATGTATTTTGGTTTCCTATCCTAGTAGAAGAAATCTGTTTCTTTATCCTTGAACTATTCCCTAAATTAAACATCGCTAAAAAAATTTATCCTTCTTGATCATGACTCATCAATTCTAGTCAGCTTCTTTATCGCACCAACATCCTTGATTCTAGGCTATACTCAAACGATTTAAAATTCGACCATGACTTGGATTTCAATATTTTGGTTGCTCGTGTTCAGACTTTAATTTCGTTCTTCATCATGCCTAAATCATTTTGACCAAGGATCGATTGACCTTCACAATTATCTACCATCTTAGTCGTGTCAGAATTGATTATGTCTGGATAATTTTCCTATCGTGCCTAAATTTTGATTCTCTAATCACCGTGCTCAGATTTTATTCCTAATCATGACTAGGTTTTGAACTTTTTTCGTTGCTCTATCCTAAATCGTACCAAGTGAACTTAGATCACTTCCAAAAAATTTATCACGATCGAACTCAGATCGTATTCCATGACCTACCAATTATACTCAACATATTTTCAATCGTGCCTGTGTGACTTTGAGTCTAATTTTCATCAAGCCTAAACAATTGATCATTATATGCTCGAATTTTGATTTCACCATCGATTCTCCTAACCGTGATTGAAATCGTGTCTCAATGACTGGAGTTATTCCAAAGCATGCGTATACAATATTGTTCGTGCTACAATCTATCGTGCCATTCTAACGTGTCAAGACCACTAGTCGTGCCTAAGGCACTAACTAAACTCTTGATCGTTCGATCCCCTGTCAACCTTTAATTTCGAGGACGAAATTTCTTTAAGGAGGGTAGATTAGTAACCTCCGTTAACCAATTTCTTGGATTTTTGAATTTTGAATTTTTCAAAACTATCAATTTTCTGAATCTCGAAAAATGTACAATTTCTAATTTTGAGAAAAATAATTTCGACCGTAATTGCTATCGGTCCTTGTTGGTCCTTGGTTTTGTAAAAACTATTTATGCGAATTTATCCTATTGGGATTTTTCTGTCCACTCCTTAAAATCAATAAGATTTAAATATTGTTCTATATGGAAAAACGTTTATTGAATTTCAAAATATATTTTTATTTACTAAATAAATGGTTGTTAAATATATATAAATAATTAGTGAGTAAATTAGTATTATTTTAGTAATTAGAAATATTGGCTAAATTGTCATTAGCCCATTTGTTAAATTAGTGGTAACTAGTAATTAAATTATTAATTTATAGCTAATATTTATTTAGTACTAATTAATTTAATCACTAGCATATGTTAGCAGTTAGTAACTAAGTTAGCATTAGTATGTTAGTATTTTTTCACTAGTTCTCCTAATCTCTATTACATATACATTTTTAGGGTTTTCTCCCACTCCCCTATAAGTAGCACACTTCCCAAGAGTTGTATCCTAGAATTTTCCTAGCCCCCAAAAATTTGTACACACTTCCCTAGGCAACCTAGCCGCCACCCTTGCTGCCTACACCCGACCACACTCCTGATACCACCACCAGCAGTCTACCTCCCCAATCCATCCCGGCCACCGACAACCACCACCGCCAACCACCATGGCCCATCGGCCTAGCACGCCACCACCACCATTCACCATCACCACTCCTTGCCCTGCTCATCCCGGCCAAACCCCCGGCCAGACCACCACCAAATCATAGAGAGAGAGAGAGAGCCCTAACCATTCCTGCTGCCAAGCTCGTCCGCCGCCCAGTGGCACCGCCGCCCAGTGGCACTGCCGCCCAAGCTCCGCCAGCGTCGTCTCTGTGCGACCAACTCCGTCGCGAGAACCAGATACGGCCTGGCCAGCCAGATCTGCTCCGGCCGCCCCCACACCTAGCCTGTGAGCCCTCACCTCCGCCCCTGTCGCAGCACCCGTCGGAGCCCCTCCGCACGTCCCCGTGGCCAGCGTCGGCCTTCCGCCGTTCCCCTCCGCCGGCGCAACCCATCGCCTCTCCACCGCGAGTCAGCCGACCCAGCACCCCGACCTGCTGCTCGCCCGCCGGCCACCTCCCGCCGGGCACTCCGCGCCGGAACCCCTCCACTGACCAACGCATGTGAGCCCCTCTTCATTTTTCCTGAATGGAATTGGGGATCAGACCCCCCCTGGTTTGATTATATATTAGTATAAATATAATAGTTTAGGTAAATAGTATATATGTTAATTATATATAGTATATAAATAGTGGTAAATGGATGGTATTAATTGTTATAATATTATTATTATTTGTGATATTGTTGTTAAGTAAGTATATAGTAATTAATTTCCTAAACTTATTTTGGTAACGAAATATTATACTGATTTGGATAAAATATTTTGGAAGCCTATAATATTATTATAGCTCTGTCAAATTAATATATGGTTTTAGCCTAAAAGTTTTATTATATTAAAAACATTTATTTCAAGTATTGGGCTAGTTACAAATATTATAAAGTATATTTATTAAGTTTTTGACCTAAATTCATATTTGACAAAATAGGAATATTAGTACAGAAATGATTTTCTGGGTTTTGGAATATTATCTAAAATATGTTGATTAATACATATATAGTTTTTAAAATTATAAAGGATTTCAAAAATTATTATATTTATTTAATTATATTTTTCTCTGAAATCATAAATCATGACTATGATAGTCATTTTCTATTTCTTGATTTGATTATAGTACCAAACCCTAATTTTAGACTGTTATATACCATACTAGGCTATTTGGACTATTTTGGACTCATTGGGACTGCCCGTGTCGTCGTTTGGGACCCTCTGTGGAGCATAGCATTGTACCTATCTCGTGTCGACACGTTCGTGTCGCGTACATCGACACCAATCAAATCGAGGCGAGTACATTCTCTGATCATTTCATATCCTGTTAGAATTATTCTCTTGCTTTAGATTACTTTACTTGATGCTGTCACGTTGGTCACACGGATTAGTACTATATGGATCCTTTCTTGAGATGTTATCCCCTCAGGGAGCATCAGATACTACATGTTTTGTGCGTTTCACTTATATTGTGTATCACTATGCTTCATGGTTCATTGAATCACTTGTGATATGTACTCTCATGATCACAGAGTCTTCCTTAAATCTCTCATTTATGGGCTTTCCTAGAATCCCCATTTATGGGACTATCATGTACCATCCTTCGGGGGCCGTTACATGAATCATAACATAACCTGGCTGGATCCTTGTGTATTGATTGGGGGTACGGGGGAGTAGAAGTAGACATGTGAATAATATCCAAGTATTATAGCATCAGAATCTTTCCATAGTATAGCATCAGAATCACCCTATGCCATTCACATGTTTATATTGTACTCTGACTCACTAGCCACTGTTAGTTCTCTACTTATAGTAGATATTTCTATTACAGTTCTCTCTCTGTTTACATTCTGTACTTTTTTTCAATTTTATGTATCTTACTTTACTGCATAATTATATTTTCTAACCTGCTATGAACTATTGAGATGTATTGTGCTCGCTCCTGTCCTGACTGGACCTGTTGATAAATTTTACAGATAGCTTGGAGGTTGCTTGCTAACCTAGAGGAGACACAGTAGAGGTTGTATAGATAGTTATTTCAGTTGTCTTGAGTTGTATTTATTCTATGGATTACTGTATTTGAGCTTTGAGATATTTTCTGGGTTTGTGTATCTTAGACACTTAGACTTCTATCTGCTATATCTTCTTGTGGATTTCATATTTTATCTATCTTTTATCCTGCTCTACCTTAGATGTGATTGAGACTGTATTTGCTATGTCACCTCCATTCGGAGTGTATATACTGTACAGGTACCTTTATATTGTTAGATTTTTGACCTAGGACAGTGTTCTACTGCCGACACTGCGACGTAGGCTGGACGTACCCACATCTCGTGCCCTTACTCTAGGGTGCGGGTCGTGACAACCAAAATAATAGAAAAAGTACTTTTCTTTTTCCAATTCCATTACACGAACGACGGGTGGCTGGGCGGTATCGGCTGTCGTAGGCATCGTGAAGACGTCAGGGGAGTCTTCGGCATCGTGGACGAAGCGAGACATTGAGTTACGAGCGTCGAAAGACGTCATCGACGTCTCGTGGAGCTCTGGAGTGCGCGAAGTGTGCGTGTGGGGCGATGATGACAAAGCCAGTACAGACAAGATTCGTACAAAGAGTCTGAAATGATATAACGACCGGCTAAAAATCGTGCGCGGGGAGACACACGATTTAACTGAGCTCGCACATGCTGGTTTAAGAGGGAAAAAACCACAGGAGGCCTAAGTGAGGGCGCGAATATTCCCTTTTTATTTCAATAACGAGAAATTTTGACTTACCCCCCTCCCCCTCCCACTTGATTTACCCAAATTCAAGGTGCACTGTACAGTTTTGCAAAAATGTACAATACCTCCCATTTTGGACGAAATCCGTAAAAAAAAAATTGGACCAAAATGTCCCTACCTTCTTTCCCCTTTCCTCTTACCCACTCCCCACCCCCTCCCCCTCCCCACCCCCTCCCCCCCTGCGGCCACCACCCTCGCTCCCGTTCCCCTCCCCGCCTCCATTGCTTCCGTCGCGGCCACCGCTGTCACGCCCCGCTCCCGCAGGAGCGATCGTCCTCGCTAAGGCGTAATGCCGCACAGGCCTAGGTTGCGCCCGTGCAAGGCTAAGTCTAGAAACGACCGATTTGAGCTAGGCCACAGAGTCGCATAGAGTGTCCCCATTTGCAGCGAAAAGTAAATGAACACAAATTGATGCGAATTCAAACTCTTTATTGACATTCAATAAGTTTACAAGCGGCGCTAAGCCGAAATTACAAATCGCTCAAGCTCTCTCTCTGAAACATAAAAGGCATGCCAAGTGGCTTACAAGATGGAATAATTCATGACGATGTTCCGATACATTATGTCCTGTATACGGTGCTTCAGCTCCTTGTAATGCTCCAAGGCTCCAGAGTTAGCTCCGCGCCTTAGCACGTTCGAGGAAAGCTCCGCACCCGACGACATCTCCTGCTTCCTGCAAGCAATCTGTGGGGTTATCAGTATATTGTTATGCACTGGTGGGGAGGCTAGATCGCCCACAATACTATCATTACCAACACGTTCTATTTACTTTTGTGTACCGTCTATCATTCATTGTCTTTCTAATCTTGTCTTAGGATTAGTTTCATGGCATATTTCATGACCTATCCCGTGTTGCCGAATTCAAGTGTGTGCAGGGAAATGCATGCACGACTTACCCATACTTACTGTCCGGCCTTCCCTGTCCAAAGTAAACCAAGTTAGTCAACAATTCATATAAACTTTCAATGTCAAGTGCGTGTCCCTGCCTCAGGTTCTAGCACGTCGTAGGCACGTTCTCTACCTCATTTGTATAAAGTACTCTTTATCATTTGGTGTGTTACATTTCAAGCATGTTCAGAAGGCACTTCATTTAGTTAACTTAGACTACTTGTTTCAATGCAAGGACTTGCACGTGGATTGCCACCAGCATAGCCCACTTAATCTACATGCACGGGTCGCTGGCATCATAAGCCATTTTGGACATATTCTCGTTGGCATTCTCACCTATCGAAGCGTGATGGCTGCTACACCTTGATAGTCTCTTGAAATGCCTGGCCTTACGTCTCCTTAAGTGGCCAAGCCCCCACTCAAAGCAACCCGTAAGCCCCCTGTATGATTTTGCCTAGGCCGGCCACGATATACCTCCCCCTCGATCGTGCCGCGGAATCCTTCTTCTTCATGGCCACGGTATTCCCCCCCATCGCCCGTGCCGGTTGTCCACGACCATTTCGTATTGACTTGTCATTTAACTTAACGGCTGTCTTTGAGCCATAGGTTGTCTCTGAGCCATAATGCGTTATCGACCAGGTTGGCGTCCGTGCAGCGCGGGTAGCGAGCACCGTTGCACGTGCCCGTCATACCTGTCGCTAACCATTCTTTCCTTTCTTATCTTTTATTCACTCTTTCATTTCTTTCTTTCACTTGTTCGTACATTCATTCATTCTTTCCATATTTATTCATTCATTCATTGATTCTTTCATTCACTTATTCGTTCATTCATTCATTCATTCATTCACTTATTCGTTCATTCATTTATTCATTATGCAACTCCCTGTGCGGGAGTCGCCTTGGCGACCCATCGGTCCCGAAGTCTTCCAATGTTGCTATACTCTACTCAAAACGATTATGTCGATAGTCTTCCGTTTCTTTGTTGTAAACCGTTTATTGTTTCATTGTTGAACGCATAGGAAACTTGAATGTAAACTTGTGCCTTAGCACGAGCGTAGTGCGCGGTGCGAGAGTTCTCATATTTTCCATATTCTTTTCCATATTCTATACAAGCATACAAGATGGGATTATTCCCTTAGCTAGGTGCGTTGAGTCATTTATTAGCATGCGCGGTGTTATCGCCTAGCGATTCTAGCAACAGTGTCCGTATTGTTATGTGTCTAGGCTAAGCAAAGACGGGTTCATCGGAGCCACCCACCTTAGCGATGTTCGTATCGGCCGAGCGATACTCCGAGCGCGCCTTTGAAAGTCTAAGTCTGGATTCATCTTGACGGGCCAATGTAAGCCTTGCATCGATTCTTCATCAGGTCGATGCCAACTCTTCGGGTCGACGTCTCGTTTGAGTCGTTGTACTTGTCGTTTGAATCGGCGTTTCGCTAGGGCGGAGCGGGTCATTACAACCGCCCCCCTTGCCGTGCGGCCACCGCCCCTCCTCGCCTCCGCCGTCGCTACTTGCCGTCGGAGGCAGGGAGAGGGGAGAGTGGAGACGGAGGCGGTGGCGGGGACGGGGAGAGCGAAGGGGAGGGGAGGGGAGGGGAGCGGGGGCGTTGGCCGCAAGAGAGGGGAGGTGAGAGGGTGAGAGGAAAGAGGAAGAAGACAAGGGTATTTTGGTCCCATTTTTTTTTAACGGAAACCGTACAAAGTGTGAGGTATTGTACATTTTTTGTAAAACTGTGTGGTGCATCTTGAATTAGGATAATTAGGGTAAATCAAGTGTGGGTGGGAGGGGTGGGTAAGTCAAAATTTCTCATCAATAACGGGTAAAGTGCATTTAAACCCCCCTTAGATGTCACGAAAAGGCAAATAAAGACTTCCTGATTTGAAAAACCTAAAAAGTTACAAAAATGCTTAAATCACCCCCTAATCCAACTTTGCTGTTAACCGTTGTTAACTCTTGGATGAAATGACCCAACTACCCCTGCGATATAATCGAAGCAGAGGACCGACGTTTCATTCTCAACTCTCTCTCTCTCCCGTCTCGCTCTCTCCCGTTCTCAACTCTCTCTCCCCCGTTCCAAACCCTAAATCTCTTCGCAAACCCTAAATCTGTTTGTAAACCCTAAATCGATTTGCAAACCCTAAATCGAAGCCGCGAACCGACGTTTCATTCTCAAGTCTTTCTCGCTGCTGTTGGTCGATCGGACTGGAGATCGGAGTGGAGCTTCTTCCAGTATTTTCGGCTTATTAGGGTATTCTCGAACTGGTACATTTGAAAACCCTAGTTCTCAGAATTTTCCTACACTTTCGAACGTAGTGCATAAATGATGTAAGTTGGAGCGGAAATTTCTGAAATTTTTGAGAAAAAATGCATGAATGATGTCTGCATGTAGTGTATGAGTTGTTAAATTTCTGAATTTATTGAGAAAAATGCATGAATGATGTTTGTTTGTAGTATATTTGTTAAATTTCTGAATTTTTTGAGAAAAAATGCTTGAATGATGTCTGCATGTAGTGTATGAGTTGTTAAATTTCTGAATTTGTTGAGAAAAAATGCATGAATGATGTCTGTTTGTAGTATATTTGTTAAATTTCTAAAATTTTTGAGAAAAAATGCATGAATGATGTCTGCATGTAGTGTATGAGTTGTTAAATTTCTGAATTTGTTGAGAAAAAATGCATGAATGATGTCTGTTTGTAGTATATTTGTTACATTTCTGAAAATTTTGAGAAAAAATGCATGAATGATGTCTGTTTGCAGTATATGAGTTGTTAAATTTAGTAATTTTTTGAGAAAAATGTCAGCTTTCATGCATGATATTTGGTGTTGTTTGTAGTATATGATCCTTGTATGTACGTAGGATTAAATTAGATGAATTTATATTAAAGTAGTTGTCTGTTGTCCCTCTCTTTGTCTATACATTGTTTAATTTATATTAAAATAGTTGAAATTATATTAAATTAGTTGACTTTCTGTTTGTCTATACATTTTTGTTTCTACATTAATTAGTTGTTTGTCTATTTGTCTGTTTGTCTATATTAATTAGTAGTACATAGGGAACTGTCTTCTGTTAGTTATTTCATATATGTTGTTGTCTGTGTGTGTATGTGCAGAGGGATTAATGGACACCAAGTATGTTGTTAATATGTTTGTGGGGGGAGATTTTAGTGTTGATAACCAATATGTGGGGGGTATGGCATTAGAACTGAAAGAATGTGTGGACAGAGATGAGATGTGCTGGTTTGATCTTGATGGGTTATGTGCATCTGCTGGGGTCCAGGCTCCATGTGAAATTTATTATTTTGATCCTGTAGATGGAAGTAAGACTCAAATATTGGGTGACAATGATATATTGAGCTTTTTTGAAAAGTTTCCAACCCCTTGTCTTGTCAAATTTTATGTACTGGGGAAGCTTGTTGAGTCACTCATTGACTATGGTGAATATGTTGACATTACTGAGTTTACAACCACCAGAATTCTCTGTGGTCCTTCTGAAGCAGCTGATGAGATTGATGTACAATTGGGTGATGATTTTTGGGCCAAGATAGACTTGACCGGGCCTGCTCAAGCTGATGAAGATGTGGAGTTAGGATCTGGGCCTCCTCAACATGTACAAGATGAAGGGACTACTGAGAATGAAGGCAATGTTGAGAATGAAGACAATATGGAGGAAGAAAGGACTGAAGGCAATGTGGAGGAAGAAAGAACTGAAGATGTGGAGGAAGAAGTAGTTGGTGTTGACTTTAGTAGTTTTGTCCCCCATAAAGACATTGACCAAGACTCTGAATATGCTCCCAGTGATGAGTTGGCTAGTGTACACTCCTCAGAAGAAAGTTTTGATGATGAGGATGAAGGGACTGCTCATAAAGAGCCTCTAGTGACCAAAAAAAAGGTTAATGAGGGAGGAAAATGTGGCTCTTCATGTAGGGCAGAGGTTTGCTTCACATGCAGAATTTAGGAGTGTATTAAGGCTCCATGCCATAAAGAACAAGTACAATATCAAGTGGGTACACAATGAAACAAATAGGGTGACAGCTAGATGTGCAAATGATGCTTGTCAGTGGAGGATTCATGGGAGTGTTTTTGGTGGTCATGGAAATTTTGTATTGAAGAAGTACGTGTCTGACCATTCAAGGGACTGTGTTGAGGTGGATAGCAATAGACAAGCTACTGCCACATTCCTTGCAAACAGATATGTACACAGATTCAGGAATGATCCAGACTGGAAGTATGCTGGGTTTAGAACCCACATTGCAGAAGATTTGGAGATTGACTGTTCAAGACACAAAATTGCAAGGGCAAAGAAGAAGGCATTAGAGTTGATTGAAGGGCATGCCCAAGACCAATATGCTTACATTAGGGAGTATGCAATGCTGGTGATGTCTACCAATCCTGGAAGTGTTGTTAGGGTCAAAGGAGAATTAGAGGAAGATGGAAAGTCTACCAGATTTGTGAGGGTGTTCTACACTTTGAAGGCTGTGATAAAGGGTTTTAAAGAAGGTTGTAGACCATTCATTGGTCTGGATGGGTGTTTCCTGAAGACTGAGTACAAAGGGCAACTTCTTAGTGCAGTGGAAAGAGATGGTAACAACAGTTTTTTTCCTATTGCTTGGGCTGTTGTGGAGATAGAAAATAAGAAAACTTGGAACTGGTTCATGGATCAACTATTGGATGCACTTGGCATGGATGGAAATGCAATCACCTGGATTTCTGATAGACAAAAAGGCCTACTGGATGTTTTTCACAATCTTCTTCCTAATGCAGAGCATAGATTTTGTGTCAGGCACATATATGACAATTTCAATAAGAAACACATCCAGGGTCCAAGTTGAAGTATCTTTTGTGGGAAGCTTCAGAGGCATGCACTTTAATTGATTTTGAGAGAGCAATGAATAAGATCATGAAAGTAAGCAAGGAGGCCTATGAATGGTTAGATAGACTTCCTGCAGGCCAGTGGTCAAAGCATGGGTTCTCAACCAATTCAAAGTGTGAGCTGTCAAGCAATAATATGTGTGAGTCATAGAATAAGCACATATTGAAAGCAAAGGACAAGCCCATTATCTGTCTTCTAGAAACTATAAGAAGATTGCTCATGGTAAGGTTCTATGAGAAGAGAGAAAGAATGGGAGCTCATGATGGGGTCATTGTTCCTAAAGTAATGAAAAAACTTGAAGAAGCCAAAGAGGGTGCTAAAAAATGTATGGTTATTACTTCTGGGTTCAATAAATTTGAAGTGAGCCAGAGAGGACTTAATGAGGCAGTAGACTTGGAAGCAAAAAGCTGCAGCTGTAGAGAATGGCAACTCACAGGTATTCCATGTGACCATGCAACTGCATGTATCAAGAAGAAGAGGCACTCTATTGATGACTATGTAGACAAGTGCTATCACAAGTCTACTTACTTGAAGGCTTATGCAGAGATAATCAACCCTCTTTCAATGAGGAATCTAAGACAACTTCAAAATGTTGTACCCATGATACCCCCTGTGGTCCATGTCCAAACTGGGAGAAGGCAAAAGAAGAGAAAGAAACAAGATGATGAAAGAATGGCTAAGAAGGAGAGTGGAAAAGTCATGACTAGAGGCACTATCACCTGTGGCAAATGCAAGTAGTTAGGACATAACTCCAGAGCATGCCCAAATCCTTTCAAGGAGAAGGAGATAGTGCCAAAAGGCAAACCAGCTGGTAGGCCTAAGCTACCAAGGTCAACTCTACACGCGTGTGTTGGTAATCCAACACCACATGTTCAAGGAAATGTGGACCATAATTCTGAAAGTGTTGCAAGGGGGGAGAGTGTTAGCTCCAAAAGGTATGTATTTGCATTTTAATCATTTTAAATTTGTTACTCATTTTTAAATTTTGCATTTTAATCATTTGTCACTCATCTTTTCATAGGTTGTAGACAAGGACATGGTCCTTATCATTTTGGTGACCCTTTTTGAAATGTGGCAATGATGAATTCGAGTTATGTGGGTATATGGATATATGTGGCAATGATGAATTGGGACCCATTATGCTCTGTCTGTGGGGTCTTTATTATTTTGGTGACCCATTATGCTGCTGTCCCTACCTGTTTAAGTGGGGTGCTCTGTCTGTGGGGAGCTCTGTTACGCTGCATGATGTTGTCCCTACCTCATTTTGTCATGCTAAATGTTGCTGTAGGGTCTTTATCATTTTGGTGACCCGTTATCCTTTACTCACTAACTCATCTGAGCCACTGTCCCTACCAACTTTATCATTTTGTCATGCTGAATGTTGCTGTAGGAGGCACTATTATTTTGGTCTTGCTGCTGTCCCTACCAAGGTTTGTCATGCTACATGTTCACAACTCTTCTTTATTTCAGCACTATCTGTCACGTCCCGATCCGGGAAATCGCTCGTCCTCGCTAGATTTTACCCGAATCATCGTCCTCGCTGGGGCGTGATGCCGCACGAGCCTGGAGTTGCGCTCGTGCAAGGCAAGATAACAGGTTCACATAGAACTATCTCAATTTGATAACATAAGCGGCGGAAGGAAAACAGAGTACAACATAAGAATCTCTTTTATTGATAACATATTGAAGATTACAAAGGCTCTGAATAGCCCAACATAAATGCCAATTGGCTACAACGCTCATGATCTCTCTAGCTCATAAAGGATTTTATTGTCCCATACATTATGCCTCTTTATAGCCACCAAGTAGTCTTCGGCCGAACATCTCCATGTCGCAAGTCCAAACGCCTATGCAGAAGCTCCTCTTGAACGCCAAGGACTCCATGCCTAGGCACGTCCAAGCCAAGCTCTGCCCCGAGTCGATCATAACCTGACCTGCACATAAACTAGTGGGGGATTAGTGCTTTTGTCCTCGCTTCGCACTGATCAAGACCCGCTCGCACCCAAACCAAATACTAAATACATTTAGTGAACATGCATATCAATTTGTGAGCTTTCTATTTAGCCTTAGGATCGGTTTCATGGCAATCTTCGTATATAACAACTTATCATAAATGTGTCCCATATCCCGTGTTCCTGCAGCAGATACAGTTAGGCATAATAGGAACATAAACATAGTGATCGTGCACATCCTGTCCCATTTTCCTTAGCCTGCAGTGGTTAGAACTTAACATAAGCAAACATACGATTCGTATCAACCGACCAATCATAAACGTAAACATATGCATAATGGGTGGCAGGCCCTATTCCTGCACCCAGCTCTCATCTCAGCCCACCGGCCCTAACTATATGAAGGTCACGGTGTTTCGCACCGTAATGGACTTGGGCATCTCATATGTGTAAGCCTACAATCGCTTCGATACGGGTTGCTAGTCCAGTATCCGAAGGATCCCAAACTTACAGATATCATAGCTTATCACAGCACTGGACGGTCGCAATCCGTCCGAATGTTGTGCACCATAAATACCACACATAATTCCCTCCTAGGCCGAACGGTCCCGGCGCCCCGGCGTAACCGTTCGAGGGAAGCCGTACCCGTGCACGGGCCATCCGAGTCCATTGACCATGCAATACGCGCCATAGCAAACACACATAACAATCCAACCAAATCCTCCGTTGCATAAACATAGTCTCGTTCCATAAACGGTTTCCCGTGCCATAAACGGTTTCCCGTGCCATAAACATAATCCACCATTCATATGGGGAGCTCCGTCGGCGTTATGCTCCAACACATCCATATTGATGCAGGACGCCCAACGGCTTAGTCATCTCATACTCGTATTCAACGCGTACCATTCGTAATTATTCTCATAGCATAATTCCGTATTACTTAGTCTTTTCGTAACATAAGTGCCCGATGGCACGCTCAGCGTCGTATTTAATGTTCTACGCCTAGTGTTCAATGTTCTCGGAGGCGTGCACGTGATGCACATCTCGATATTTTCTTTCAATGTTCTACCATCACTGTCCTACCGCGACCCGTGCACTTGATGCACGTCGCTTCAATTGTTCGATTGTTCAATGTTCTATCTTAGTGTTCGACACATACTTAGATCTTTCGTCGCCGAGCCACGCTCGCTAACTCGATAACATCTAACGCATACCATAACATATTTTATTAGACGTGAAGGAATAGGGAGAGAGAGTCAAGAACCCGCCCACCTTAAGCCGATACGCCTCGCCGTCTCGCCGATTAAAGCGTCTCGCTTCCATAACTCGATCGCATAGCTAACTCCCGAACTTAGCCATTCCTTTGAACTACTCGGTTGATTTGGCCTATCGCGCCCATGCCACAATCCGTAATCCAGCATAAAGGCATAGCCTGCACACCAGATCAACCAACATTAGCACTTGCTCAGCGGAACTTATCCTTTGCATCGATTCGATTCATAGATTCCAACCGACTCAAAGCTTACCTTTGGCCAACGCAACTCTTGCATCGATTCGCATTGATACCTCATCGGGTCAACGCAACTCTTCGAGTCAACGACTCATCGTAATGCACCGATGCGGAGCGGGGCATTACACTATCCCTACCTCATGCTGCTGTCACTAACTCTTCTTCCTTTTTGCCTGCAGTATACAAGCATGCTGAATGTTGCTGTAGGAGGCACTATTATTTTGGATGTGCAGTTTAAGAAACAATATGTTGATGAACATTTGAACTCTTAAGAAATGGATGAAATGAATGGATGAAATGTGTTTAAGTAGTTGTCTCACATGTTCTTGTACAAATGGATGAAATGTTGTTGAAGAAAGTTTATATTGTGCTGTACAAATGGATGAAATGAATGGATGAAATGAATGGATGAAATGTGTGTTGTCTCATTTGCAGTTACATGTTGGTGAACATTTGATTTTGATGTCTGTTTTAATGATATGTTGATGAACATTTGATTTTGATTTTGATGGCAGTTAACAAGTGTGTTCCATTGGCAACTTGATTTTGATGGCAGTTCATTTGCAGTTCATTGCCAACTTGATTTTGGCAGTTCCTATATGCTGTATTTTGTTGATTTTGATGGCAGTTAACAAGTGTGTTCCATTGGCAACTTGATTTTGATGGCAGTTCATTGCCAACTTGATTTTGGCAGTTCACATATGATGTATTTTTTTGATTTTGATGGCAGTTAACAAGTGTGTTCCATTGGCAAATTGATTTTGATGGCAGTTCATTTGCAGTTCATTGCCAACATGATTTTGGCAGTTCACATATGATGTATTTTTTGATTTTGATGGCAGTTAACAAGTGCGTTCCATTGGCAACTTGATTTTGATGGTAGTTCATTTGCAGTTCATTGCCAACTTGATTTTGGCAGTTCATATTGTTTGCAAAAACAAAAGTTGATCTTTATTTCAACAAACTTTGTAAAGAAGATTACAAGAATTCTGGGAAAGTACAACTATAGGAATCCGATATGAATGACGATCGCTTTATCCCTTGGACGATGTGAACTTTGAATACGGTAGCCTCTGAAGATTGCAGCAGCACTTTGGCAAGAACTCCTGATCTCTGGTGATGATCTCTGATCTCTGTATGTATGTGATCCCCTCTAGGAAGGACTTGAAACTCTATTTATAGAGTTCTGGAAATAACTAACTTTTAGTTATTCTGGACTGCGCAAGATGGATTGCGCTGCATTAGACCGCGCAGACATCAGACTGCGCTGGCAGCTATTTGATTGTGGGCCAACTGTATTGGACACATGGCATTATTTGATTGAAATGTGCATGATCGTGTACAGACGGTTACCACGTAATGAGTCATTGATGGCATGAAGGCCACGTGTACTTTGTCAGTTATAGTGATGGAGTGCGCCACTTGAATTGCGCTGGCTTCAGATTGCGCTGGGATAGACCGCGCTGGGCTAGATTGTGCTGCAGGCAGATTGTGTTGTATGTACAGCTGTCCTCGAGCACTGTGCTGCACGATAAACGAACAGTTTCCTCGTTCTCCGTGCTGTCAGCTGTCAGAAGATCTGATTCTCTGTCAAGTAATGATGACGAGGCCACGTCAGCATGCGCACTTGGATGAATGCGCAGTTCAGCCTGCGCAATCAAATTGGTGCGCAATCTGTCTTCTGCGCAGTTCATTTGAAGGATGCATAATTTGATTTTCATGACTTTGTTGATGGGTGCAACTTGATTTTTAGGACCTACACACATATGCTGTATTTTTTTGATTTTGATGGCAGTTCATTTGCAGTTCATTGGCCACTTGATTTTGGCAGTTCACATATGTGTTCCATTTTGCAGTTCCTATTGTGTTTACATTGGCAGTTCATTTGCAGTATACATGTTGCAATTTCCTCATATTGGAATGTAACTGCAGTTCACATATGTGTTCCATTTTGATACAAAACATGTAAAATATGATCTGGGTACAATACTTTAATTGAAACTGCAACATTCATCACATCCGTATTTCTTAAACGAATAACTTAAATAGTACTAAACATGTCAAAAATCCTAAAATAAATTACAAAACATGTATGTTGAAGCATGGTCTGGGTTCAGTTGCTGCCACCGCCTCTGTCGATTTTCTTGGAATAGGCTGTAAACCTTGGCCTCGATGCTCCTTTACTTCTTTCATTAAATTCCACATTAAAATTTGATAGTGTTCTGAAAGTTTCTCATCCTTCCATACTAGAAAACCACAAGAATTTGTTGGAAAATTTGCACACCCGTAAAATCTTCTTCCAGGATTGGTTGGTGTCCATGAAGTCTTCAGTGGACTAATTAATCCACAATAGCAACAAATTGTTCTTCCATAATTTCTATTTGGACGTCTTGAGAATGAAGATTGCAAGCTACTGGCCATAATTTGCAGTTGGATTTGAGATCTGTAGGTAAGAAAAAACTTCAACACATTAAATGATAGCAAATAAGTAAAATAAAAAGGAATATAAAAAAAATAAAACGTTATTTTCCTACCAGCCAACCGGTCAAATATGTAGAAAATAGAAAGTTTGTGTTTAATGTTATGTTTCAAACAAGCTTCCTTCAAACAATCCTATTTATAGAGAATGGAATAGGCTGCTGTCCCTAACGGTACAATAGAGGGGTATTTTGGGGAGTAGAAAAATTCCTCTCTCCTAAATTTGGGTGCTAACGGCTACTTCTAACGTCATTTTGACGGAAAGGGGTATTCTGAGCAAAACATGGTTTGCGGGAGGTGCAAACTGCTTAAGTTTTCTAAAAGGTCTTATTTTGGGAACGAGGCAACTCTAAGGTACTGTTTGGGAAGGGTGGAAAGTAGGAGGAAAGAAAAAGTTGAGGGGAAAGTGAGAGAAAAATTTTAAATGATGGTGTTTGGAAAGGGGGAGAGAACATGGAGGAGAAAAATTTGAGAGGAAAAAGTAGGTGGGTCCCACCAAAAAATTTTCCTCCCAAATGTGGGAGGAAAATGGAGAGAGATGAGAGGAATTTGAGTGAATTTATCCCACCACCCCTCAAAAAGTAAATATTAAAGCATCATTTGAGAATACCAAGGAGAAAATAGTAATTATACATATATCCATAAACAAATAAAAAATTGTTTTTAAACTTTTCCTTCCTCTACTTTTTGTCCATCCAAACAAAGAAAGGGAAAATTAACTTTCCTTTCATTTTACTCTCCTCCATTTTCCTTCCCCTCAAATTTTTCTCTCACTCCCCACAAATGTTCCCAAACACAGTGTAAGGAGGGTTTAAATGCACTTTACCCCCATCAATAACAGCACCAAGTATTCACGTGCATCTCACGCGATGAAGCCGTCCATAAATTTATGTATTTCGCCGCAATTAGGAGAACAGTGAGAACCCTAGAAGAAGAAGAAGAAGAAGAAGAGAGAGAGAGAGAGAGAGAGAGAGAGAGAGTCGATGGGGATCGAGAAGCAGCTCCTGAAGGCCGGCACCGGACCCAAGCCCGTCCGCGGACAAACCGTCACCGTCCACTGCACCGGTTTCGGTTCGAAAATTTTCCTTTTTCCCTGTTTTCACTTCATTTTGCCCTAATTTTCCGAGTAAATCTCCACAATTTATGATCCTGTCATTTATCGTTTATTTATTTAGATGCGTCGATCACTAATACTAACACTTTTTGTTCATTTTATTGAAAGTTAATATATTCAACACTTAATTTTGTTGGAAAAAAAGAAGAAGATCATGTTGTTTTGTTTTGTAGGGTGCGGTGGAAAATACGTGGAAAATAAATTAATTCCACGAAATTATTTTACTAGAAAAAATAGTGTTGTCAATTATTTTCTTTGTGGAAAATCAAATAAATTTCCATGGAATTTAAGTCTTACGGGTTGGACAAATCGTTTTATTTTGCACCGTTTTTTAGTAAAATAGGGTCGCGAGACTTTTTTTTTTCTTTGGGAAAACAATTGCATACATATTATAAGCTATCAAACACTACACATTTAAAAATTTGTGATGAAAATAATTTCCATGGAAGAAAAGGCCGATCAAACGCAGCCATGTAATTTGATTTTCATCCTACTGGATGTTTGGATACAATAAATACAGGGTCTTTACTATTGTTGGATTGGTCTCCAGTAAGATAGTGCCAGCACAGGGTTGTGGTTGACTGGAATTTGACTTCCTCAAAACTCTACGAAGTAGAACTTCATGAGTCTGGTTAACCACACCTTGCTTATGAAAAAAACTGAATTTTTTTCTTTAGATCTTTCGATATATGTTAATTTTTTATATAAAATTTTACGTGTTAGTTTGTTTAAAAATTTCAAGATTGGGGTCTTTGTTACTTTGACAGATTTCTCCACTAGAACTTTAGCTAATTCTTTATTGTTATTCTGAATATTGAAAATATTTGGGCTAAGTTATTATTTAGAAATCTAATTTCAAAATTAGAATCTCACAGAGATCAAAGTAATAGAAGGGTCTGTTTGGATACAAGAAACTGCAGTGAAAGTCACAGTTTTAGCTGCAACTGTCCCATGAAAAACACACTTTCAACGTTTGGATAGACTTGCAATTGTATTGCAAGTGTCATCTCCCTGACACAAAACAGAGAGTTGTCCCCCTCTCTTCTTCCATTCTAGCTGCAAGCAAAAACATGCGTAACTCCGTGGGAAGTGAATGTCTCTCTCTCTCTCGCTCTCTCTCTCTCCTCTGAGTTCTTCTTCTTAGCGAGCCATCGAAAGGAAAAAAACTGGATGGAGGCGACCTCGGCTTGAGCCGGACGTGCGGTGGCGTGGTGACCCGAGCGACGTCTCCAGCGACCTTGGCTTCGAGATTGAGTGAAATGTTGATGTTTTTTTCCCTTTTTCGGGAGAGACACATGGATAATTAATTTAATTAGATAGTTAATATATTTTTTCGTTTAATTATGGATTACCATATTTTCAATTCCAACATTCATTTTCAACAACCATTCAAACAACCGAACTCCTTTTTTTTCACTTTCAACAATCATCCAAACAACGAACTCAATTTTCTTACAATTGCAGGAGACAAAAAATACTCTATCCAAACACATTTTGGAAAGTGCCACTTGCTGCAAGTCCACTGAAACTCAACATGTTGTAAGTGTCACTTTTACACTTTCAAAGAGTTACGTCTATCCAAACAGCCCCTTACATTTTGAAACCTTGTTTGTTGAACCCCCAGAAATATGCCTACATCAACGAGTCAAATCACTATGGTACTTCGTTAATATTACTGACTTACTGTCCACTTGACTTCATTGCACCTTTAATATACAACATACAAGAGATCCTTTATCCTTAAATTTTGGGTTGGGTACACGAATCCTTGTCATACCTTCATACTTTTGTTAAGAGCCATTTCCTTTCTAACATTAACAAATGTCATAATATCCTCTCTATGCACAAATGAAAGTTCATTCTGGTCCAAACGTAGCTCTACAAGCCCCTTTAACTGATATTGTACCACTCATACATGGTGCATCTAACAGCTCCTGTAACTGATATTTTGTCACTCCTAACTAGAGCATCTTATTGTTCTTTATTTTTTTAGAAGATTCGTTCAATGTTGCTTTTATTTTATATAAAGATTCTTAGTTTTTTTTTTGACATTTTGTTATGCTTTATGGTTGGTTTATTTGGATGTTTTGTCTTGTTCTGTTTTACCGTTATTTGGGTATGTTTCTTTCTAACTGGCGATGCATTATTGTGAGAAGTGATGCTATATATCTTATTGAATGAAAGGAAGTAATGGGTTTTGTATGTTATTATGATTTATATAAGGTTCTTTTCCAGATGAAAGCCATAATTATTGAAATTGATTTGAACTAAATAATTAAATTCGACCTAAGTAGCATATTAAAGCGTACATGGAAGCAAATTGGCTAACTGACCCTATCCCACCCCTGCTGGAAATAAAGACAAGTGGTAGCCATGGCATACCCATTATTGAACATGTCCATGGCACGAGACTTCTGCATTCCAGGTAACACTGGGATACAGAGGTGTTTTGAATGGCAGAAGACTGATCCTCTGGGGGCAAATGGAGATTGGAGAACGGAATCTGAAAAGCTTATATCAGACCATGAGTAGAGAAGCTCACAGAGAAAGAAAGTTTGACAAGTCCGAGAGACCAATAATTTTGATTTCTAGGAGTCCCTTGTTTATGTTGGGCTGTTTTTTGTGTTGGGATTTTTGGTTTTTTAAGTCTATTTTATATGTTTTGCTTGGTTTATACTCATTTTATTTCTATAGATAGCTGGACATTAGCAATCTTCATGAGCGCCCATCGGTTTCCAAAACCTCATAAAATGATTATTTTAACTTATATGTGCGTTCATTTGCAGGAAAGGATCGTGATCTCTCAAAAAAGTTTTGGAGGTATCATATTTTAGTCTTTTTCCTTCTTTTTTTCACATTTCATCTTAGGCTTTGGCATAGCCAACCCCAAAAGTTTGGGATTGAAGGCTTTGCTGTTGTTGTATTTTAGGTTTTGGCATGATAATGATATCATCTAGCGTCATTGTATATATATATATATATATATATATATATATATATATATATATATATATATATATAGGAAAATAACCATGGTTTTGCCCTTTTATTTTCAGCACAAAGGATCCTGGACAGCAGCCATTCACCTTTCAGATTGGCTTGGGAAATGTTATAAAAGGTGACCTATTTTTTATAATATGCTCATCACGTGCACCATAGTACATAGTACGATGCATAATATTATCGTATGGTAACATGGTCTCTTTGAAAACGATTAGTAATGAGACTCGGCCCATTTGTAATAGTAGCAAAAACACAGAATTGTTCAAAACTATTTCAAGTTTGTTTTTTTGTCTTAGATGGCTTGTCATATCATTCTTCTTGTTGGCTATTTGTTCTAGAAGTTTTTGACAGTTTATTTTAATCTTGCTATTTTGTGCATAAAGTTTTATATACGAGGCAAAATAAAAGCAATGAGTCAGCATCGCGTGCACATTCTTCACATGGAAAAGATAAATCAGTTATGTCCCTCGTATATAATGGGTACAACTGATTTGCGCATGAAATCCATGTTGTTAATGAGATAAATTCCTTTTTAGTATATTTGAAAATATTACCCATTTGATATCAAGCTATAATATTGCCTTGAAATTTGTCAATTCCACACTACTTACACAATAAGAAATTTAACTTGTATTAGAATTTGATAATATGTCATTCACAATTTAGTGTCTAATTAATCTGTATTGTGGATTACATAAAGAGTCGGCCCCTCTGAGATATCCAACTATATTTATACTTTCTATTGTATTCATCTAAAAATTGGGTAAACATATCTTTGGGACGAGAGGTGTGCGGTTAGGACAGGGTGTAGGTGAAATAACCAACCTCCTAGATGTTATGGATCCTATCTCTTGCATAAAATCCCAAACAAATGCTTCATAAAGTGTAAAGCCAAATAGAATGTACACTGAACATTGGTTTCTGTTGCGATGCATAAAAACACTATTCTTCCTGTTCATGTGTTTCTTTTTATGTGCATGTGGGGTGTTGGCTTCACGTAGAGTTTCCATAAGCAAAATAAAGTTGACTTGAATTTCATAATTAAGAAAGTAAATAATCCATAAACCGAGCTTGGTTTTACTCTCTCTACAAGGATCAGGCTCAGTTTTACTTTATCTCTACAAGGATCAGAAATGTTGTTGTCAAAGTGATCTGCCTCGACTTTCAGGAGTGTCCATACTGCTAAGCGAAACCCACCTAGGCGGTTTGGTGGTCAAAGGCGTGCCTCGGGCGCGTCCAAGGCACGCCTCACAGAAAGGCACAAATGTTGCACCTCGCACCTCATTGGGCGAGGTGCCTTTCTTGGACGCACTAAGGTGCGCCTTTCAGCAAGATGCAACCAAGAAAAGACGCGTCTTACGTCTTTTTATAAAAAAATTGAGACATGGAGTTGGCCCTTATCTCATACAAGCGGGAGTGGGGTATTCCTTTCCATTGTTGCCAAAGTTGGCTACAGTTGAACTTGAAAAACTAAATCAAGTGTGGTAGGGAGAATCCAAATTCTTGTTAGTTATGTTGGCTGCTACTGCTGCTATACTAGTTCACTTGGTTATGTTTTAAAATGTTTGTGTTGCTTTTAATATGTTATTTGGTTTTAGTTCTTACATTACTCATTTATTTATTTATGTATTTTTTTGTGCCTTGTTTCGCTTGGGCACGCTCGTTGAGTGTGCCTTGCGCCTCGGACGATATGGACCCTCTGCGTCTCGAGGACACCTTCTGCCTTTGACTACCTTCGGTTCTCGCCTGCATGGCAAAGTAAACTACAAGAAATTTGGAAACTTCGTTTCAGTGGAGTATCTGGAAACTAATGAAAGTATGTTTCCAAACAAAAAAGATTGTTTGGTTGGTTGAACAACAAGGAAAGTAGAGAATCTCACTATTAAAATAATGTAAAGAGGATAGCATTACTACTGTTCATCAACGTGTGAGTTTGTTTTGTAGAAAGTGGGTAGAGATGATGCCATGAAAACTTCCCATACTTGGGAGAGGAAACTAAATAGGCTAGTAGTAACCAAATTTGCTGATATGACATTAACTTTTGAAAGTGAGTGCCAAACATGTTGGGGATGGAAATTGGGAAGTAGATTTAGTTTCCAATAGTTTCATACTTTTCCTATTAGTTTTTGTTGCCAAACAGGCCCTAAGTCCTATGTTTGCCCCTTTTTTCGTAATTTGCAGTATCGGTTGATATCGATCCTATACCGATACGGTTTGGCATGTCCCGATCCGATATCGACCCGATACCGATAGATATCGATATTGACCGTTACCGACATTTAGGGTCTCTTTTTTCCGTCAATTCGGCGAAGAAAATTGAATGAAAAAGACCAATCATCAATGGTGTAAAAGTTAACTTTTGAAAGTGAGTGCCAAACATGTTGGATATGATATCGATATTGACCGTTACCGACATTTAGGGTCTCTTTTTTCCGTCAATTCAGCGAAGAAAATTGAATGAAAAAGACCAATCATCAATAGTAGTAACCAAATTTGCTGATATGACATTAACTTTTGAAAGTGAGTGCCAAACATGTTGGGGATGGGAAGTAGATTTGGTTTCCAATAGTTTCATACTTTTCCTATTAGTTTTTGTTGCCAAACAGGCCCTAAGTCCTATGTTTGCCCCTTTTTTTTTCGTAATTTGCAGTATCGGTTGATATCGATCCTATACCGATACGGTTTGGCATGTCCCGATCCGATATCGACCCGATACCGATAGATATCGATATTGACCGTTACCGACATTTAGGGTCTCTTTTTTCCGTCAATTCGGCGAAGAAAATTGAATGAAAAAGACCAATCATCAATGGTGTAAAAGTTATTTGCTTTTCGATATCAAAAAATCCGATACTCCAATCCGAAACTACCGATACCGGTACTCATAGGAAGGGTCCGATACCAATTCCAATACCGTTCACAGATATTGATACTGTGAACCTTGCCTTTTTTTTTAAATATTTTGGTGACTTTTTGTAGTATAAGGGGCACAAGATAGTAAAATCTAGGATAATAATATCATATATTATCCATATGTAAATTTTATTATGAAACTAATCCTTTATGTAATTCTTTTTATATAAAATTTAACGTTTGATTGGGCAGAAAACCACAGTTTATGACTCCTTCGACACTGATTTTCCTTTTCATTGTTTCACTGCCCAAATTTATCGAGGGGAAGAAATATTTCACTGCCCAAAATTTATTCTTTTTCAGCAGTACGCAAAACTCTGGGGGTCTTTTGTGACTTAGTTTTGCATCCAAATGCTCACTAAAAGGAACTAATGAACTCAAAATTTTGTATAACAGTGCTATGATGTCCGAAATGCAATAAGTCAAAGCTAATCAATTTGAATTAGTTTTACGCAGACTTTATGTCTCACACTAGAATCCTCCTGAAAGTCTAAACACGACTAAAATAAACTGCTCGCCTTCTCAAACTTCCATTAAAAACTGCATTTAGTTGTTGCTGTGATCGCAATGGCATGTCATGTTTTCACCAATGATTATGTATTCCTTTGAATATGAGTTTGATTGCACTTGTATCTGAATATTCTGAAGTTTAGAACTCTTCAGGGTACTTGTGAATAGCTTCCAACGTGTTTCCTGCACCAAAATTGATGAACTCACAATTGATGGATAATTGTCATACAAAAGTTCAATACTTTGTGATACCTATGATTCAACATACCATAACTGCATACAACAACGACAAAGCCTCTGTGCTTTGTCCAAATTTTGGTGGTCAGTTTTTGAATCCATATGATTCAACATACCACAACTGCACACAACAATCACATTCTTTATATCATTAATAAATGCTTATCCTTTAGTGGGTCCTTAATCCTAGTTAGTTTAGGTATATTCCTAGTACTTACAGCTCTTTTGACGAATATCTCATCGATCATCCCAACTGCTGTACAGTACACATCTATGTACCACATGAGACGATTTTCTCTCATCTTCTCTCTTTTCGTGCCACTTCCCACCAATACGCTCACTTCCCAACTATATGCTCATTTCTTAACTTTCAAAATACTATCACTCATTGATTTTATCATTGTCATTTCAACTCTTTTGGACATGTTTTTTTAATTACCAACACTCAGATCCATAAAGTAAGATACATAATATACATGCCGATATGAAGTACAGTAAATATCATGTGAGGGTAGTAACATGTGTCCCAGGTAATAGACATGTGATCAAGGTAATAGACATGTGATCAAGTAACACTACTACTAGGCAGACTGTCCAGTTTGTGTGATATGCAAATGAGGATAACTTTCGACACAGACTTTTAAAATATAAAATTTGTAGCTCCGAACACAGGGTCTCCTTGGGTACATATCCGTAGCTCCGATAACAGTCTCACGGTAAATATAATTGTAGCTCCAAAGAATGTCACACGGTGAATATGAGAGGCACGTAACTCTGGTTACAGAAGCACTCGATAAGGATGTATAATAATAAATAAATAGTGATATATGCATAGTAGCCCCCACGCCTAGTAACTGTTCTCCCATCCCTACTGTCTGTGTCGCATCCACGACACGTCCAATCTGACTCTAACAGGTAACACCAGGCTATCATGTATACATGTAAATCCATCTATAAGTAATATCAATGATCATGTATGCGTCGTCTATATGCCATGCAATACGAATTCGTGTATCATGTCTAGTGTCTCAGTAGGTATAATAATCATGTAATAGACTGAACAGGGAGCATGTGAAATCATGTAACAGTTTATCCAAGGTAAACGACTGATAAAGAAAGCATGTAAATACTATAAATCAAATTGGCAAGGTATAGTTGTCTGTAGGTGATGCAATGATCTGATGATATCCTGCAGGCGAATCGTCAAGCCAAGGAAAAACATCAACAATGGGACTTCCGCAAACGTCTCCTGATGCTGAAAGAAACATCACCAACGTTTTCGGAATACGAAAAATAGCTAAAATAGTCTGCCCAAAAGTTCAATTTTGGACACAGGCAAAACGGTAATTTCAGATCAAAATGCGGTCCACCATTGGGTCTACTTTGTACCGAAAAATGTGCCAAGATAAAAGTTCTCTAAACCTAGTAAATTATATGTCAACGAGTCCAGAATGACGATACGAACCCAACTGTATATTCATAATTTGATTTCGATGAGTCGATCTCAAAATGACCCATTGATCCATATTGAGGGACCGAATTTGTACCGAAATGTGTGTCGGAGTCAAAGTTCTCTGAATCTGGTAAACTATATGTTAACGAGTCCAGAAAGACGATACGAACCCAACGGTATATCTAGATTTGGATTTCGATGAGCCAGTCCCAAAATGATCCGTTGACTCGGATCATGGGACCTGATTTGCACCGAAATACGTGTCGGGGCTACGTTGCTCCAAATTCAGCAAATTATATATGATTTCGAGGCAGAACGACGCCACGAGTCCACTGGTGGTGTCAGAATTGGAATTCGGAGTCCCGGATCCAAAATTAAAATTTTACAAGTTGGAAATTACGAATTTGGAAGATTAACTTTGGCGTCGAATTCAACCAATCAAACGATCTCACTATGGAAAAAAAAATTATCACTAGAAGGGGGTTATACCAGCTGTGCACAGGAACTGGTAGCACGTCAAATGGAGCTGCGACGGCGGAGAAGCAAATCCACGAAGTTGGCTCCACAAAACTGTCAAAAATAAACACAATTATTCACCCAACTTTGTGGTCAGTTTTGACATAGTAAACGATCAAATTAACGACTGAAATATTAGGTGGAGGTAGAGCTATATATCGAGATTGCAACGGAGAAAAGAGTTCGACGATCTAACGATATGATTTCTCGAAAAACGTGCATGAAGTCGCTGTCCCGAGGCATAAATTCTGACTTGGCGTTCCTCGCACGCGTCGACATGATTCTTGATTTTCGAAGTCGAAATTGACTTCATGTGGTGATGCGGCCAGGGAGGGCGGCCACGCGGATGTGCGCACGGGCAGCGTGCGGCGGGGGTGGGGGGGTGGGTAACGACAAGACTAACTGCGCACAGTTGCAGCAGCCCTGGCGCGTGGGATGCCCGTGGCTACCGTGCGACGGCAGGCGACGCACAGTCACAGGCGGGCTGCCAGCATGTCGGGGAGAAAACAGCAGCGGCCAGCTGCTGCCGACCTGGCGGCGAGTGATGGGGCACTGGCCAGTCGACGGCGTGGAGGTGAGAGGTGTTTAAGGTTAGAGTTGGTGTTAGTGGAATGAAGGTGAAGAGGAAGAAGAATGGGGGAGGAATTAGGAAGGAGGAGGAGGATGGAGAGGGGAAGAGGAGAGGAGCATTGTGGCTGTAGTGTGTGTATGTGTGTTTTAAAAGAAAGGGAAGAGGGGTTTTGGGGTTTGGGTTTAGCCATGAAGGGATGAGGGGTTGGGATAAGTAGGAGTTTGAATGAAAGGCTTGGATTAAGTATAGCTATATGATGATGCATGTACCATGCAAAGAAGGAGGGGGTAGTATTTGACCGGTCAAGTCATAACCAAAAGTGTTTTCTTCATTTGGTTTGCTCCAATAGGAGGTGAACGCCTAACAACTATTTCACATTTAGGCCCCTAGTAGTTTGGGGCTTGGCACCATAGAAAATTGAGATTTGATGAGGGTAGAATTGGCGTGTGATGTTTGGGGGTGTCATTAGAGGGGGGGGGGGGGGTTCACATGCCCTTGGGTTGGGTGGTTTGGGTTAGATTTGGGCTTGAAGCGATCATGACCACAATTTAGATCAATTATGATCGTTGATGAAATAATAGAATGCGGGAGCTCAATTGGATGGCACACAAGTGGCATGTGTAGTAGACTCAAAATAGGTTGAAATCATATATTGGGTCGATTATGTTGGATCGATGTTGAGTCCCAAAATTAAATTGAAAGTTAGGTCAAGTTTTACGGTAGATTTTCCAATGGCCTAAATTGATCAAAAATTTGTGCGATGTACATAGAATACAATGGAACAAGTTTGAGTGGGATGTGATATGTCAAAATGAAGACAAACTTGTCTAGGTCAAAACTCATGAAGGACGTTTCGAGCGATTGACATCCATGACGCTCCAAAAATCAAAGCCACGAAAAAGTACATTTAATGATCAAAACTAATTATAATAAAATTATTTATTGAAAATAATTCATTTAAATTTTTAAAAGAGACCCTAAATTCCAATGAGCTTACAGGAACCCACAGGAACATGAACATCCGTCAGTTTTTTCTCCACTAGAACCTACTGGAACCCAAATAAGAACTCAAATAAGACCTTGCAAATTGTATTTGAAAAAATAAGAATTAAATTAAAATCTGAATTTTTATATTGCAATCTGAATTTTGAAAAATATATTGCTATGTTTATGTTAATTATTTAAATTATGTTTAAACTTGTACTTGGAATTTGGGATATAATTTTCAATTGAGCATATTTTTAATTCCTTTTTTTTTTAAAAATTTTGTCGGCCGCCTAGAATTAGGCGCCCACCTCGGCGCCGCCTAGGCGATCTAGGCGCTAGGCGGTTGGTGGCCGCCCGCGTAGCGCCTTTTACAACCTTGCTTCCATATACATCACCCTGACATAAAACCAAATTGATTATCTGAAACTCTTGTTTTGTTATGTCTTTGCTCAATTACCCTCTTCCAGAGCGTCCTAGCAGGGCTCATAAGCTCTTTCTGATAGTTCGTACAACTATGCATATTTCCTTTGTTTCACATATAGGTTATAATATTACTCTAATCATCTGGCGTTTTTGTAGTCCCTGGATTTGGTTGGATAACTAATCGTATCAAACCTTTCTCTCTTTAACATTTCCAAACCTCAATACGAATGGACTTACAAAATTTCACATTTTATGTCTTTCCTCTTCAACACCCAGTGAAGTACTCGTACCGGATCAAGAAAGTTTGTTTTGACCAGCACGTTAGGCATCTTCAGAATTTTTACCATGTTCTTTTTAATAACTTTTTATCTGTGGGAACAATATTGTGGACCAAGTAACCAATGAAGATTAATTTTAGTCAACCCTTGAATATTTCAGATTTCTTTTCCTGTATTCAGAAACTGCTACTCCATGCTTGAGAAGTATGTAGTGATTGATTGTGAGCTTCCTGTTGTCCTACCACTTCCCCGTTTATTCAGTATTCACGCCCTTCTTCCCGTATCTATTCCTATTTCCAAGTTGCTTCAGAAGCTCCTCTCATATAATGTGAAATTTTACTCATGTTTGGTTCATAGCAAAAGGAGAGAGAAAGAATACCCTGAATATCTTAGTGAGTTTCACTTTTTTATAAATGATGAATTCTGTTTTGATAAGACGAAGTGCTAAAGCATAACATCTTCCTTGTCTAGTTTTGGCATGACTTTTTTACAATTTTATGTTTGCTTTCATGGTCTGAGTTTATTTTTTGGTAGTTTATTTATTCTTTGATCAAAACAATTTTCTTCTTATGATCCATTATAGGGTGTTAGGAATTAATATTCCCAAGTTGATTAGTTGTGGAAGTCCACGTTTTAGTGTATTAATTATCATAGGCATTACTATTAGTCTGAAGGGAGGAAACCTATGTTTTCTGGACATGCACAGAACATTCTCACCTGCACACACACAAACATACACAGAATGTGGTCCCTCACAAGCCAAATCTCAGTGGACCACGTTGCTGCGGTAAAGAATATCCCTATAGTTCACATGTCAATTCATATATGTTTGAGTTCATTTTGACAACCACAAAACATGTAATATGGAAAGTAACTCATAGTTATATTAAAAGCAACATTTTATATTCTCGTGTTCAAATTTAATTAGTTATCCCCACTTCTGCATACCCTTAACTAGGTGAAGATGGACATTTGGCAAGTCATAAATTAATTGTCGAACAAGGAGAATTGTCCTGCACTCAAAAGGGAACTATTTGTGTATTAAGCAGTCGTACTACAAAATTCAGGAGTATCCTGTTTTTTATTAAAATAATAGAAAACAACTTTCAGTGATATTGTGCTGAGTTATATTCAGTTTTAATATTAGTGTGTATTTTTATGTCAGAATAAGCATATTTGTGGAGGTGTTGCATCTCTGTATAGGACTTGCCCATATGTTACTTTATGTTATGTATATACCTTGAGAATTTTTTAGTTACCAGTTCAGTTTCCTGAAATGTAATTAGCACTATTGGCATGTATTTCGGTGTTAACTTGGTGGCCTCGTCATTTATAGGGTGGGATGAAGGAGTGTTGGACATGCAAGTGGGAGAAATTGCTCGCCTTCAGGTAACACTGCTCTGTGATCTGGAAGTTTTGTTGTCCATAGATATTCTTGGATAATGGCTATAAATCAGGGGTTCATGCATATTGGTTATAAATATGGGCAAACATGAGTTGCCAACTTTAAAAACTGTGTTTTCTTCTTCCACAAGCAGAATACCAGCTATCAGAAGTTGATAGTATAAATAGAAAAAAATCACAAAAGATAACACTTACCGCTCTCAAAATATGCCACTTGTTGCAACCATGATAACCAGCTCGCAGTGGTTATTGTTTTAATATATATTATGTGCACACATGGTGGAAAAGTTTGAAGAAATTGCTTGCATGCCAAGATCGACCAATGAAATCATCCGTGGCTGCATCTTGTGATAAGACATGTAGGATCAAATTCCAAATAATTTGATGACCTTTTATATGCATCAAATGTTTCGAGTGAACTTCAGTCTCATGTTTACGAAGGATATTTGTTCTTTGCTCTGTGTCCTGTATCTGAGCTTTGTGCTGAGCGACTGCCCCTTAAAAAAATTCATATACCATTGTGTTCTAGCAATTTATTTAGTGCACTTTAGAATGTATAAAGTTGTTCAACGGATGTTTGGAATCACAACCCTTCATTGCTAGTTTATTGGCTGACTTTATTTTAAATGTGCAGTGCTCGCCAGATTATGCTTATGGAGCTGGTGGTTTTCCAGCATGGGGAATACAGCCCAACTCTGTTCTAGTTTTTGAGATCGAAGTCCTCGGTGCAAAGTAAAATACGAGTTCGAGCTTGTGGAACATGAAAACAGTTACCTGAATTATCTGAAAGACGCCTAGTAATCCTACTTCATGTACCGTCTTTGCTTTATGTTGAAAATTTGGTATCTTGTTTATTTCTCACAAGATGCAAGTTTGGGGTATTAGAATCTTTTCAATAAACCTTCATTTATGAAACTTAAAACCAAAAGTTTAGGGTCCATCCTTGTGGTAGTGATTTATTTTTGATATCTATGATGCTGTGAGGTGCCTGGTGATGACAAATGGTGATTTGGGACGTCTTTGAAAGATATTTCGCGAGTTTGGCGTCTGTAATATATGTTTTTGAGAAGTTTAGTTTTGCACAACTAATTTTTCCTATTGACGAGTTGATTTTTCTTTCTTGTTGAAGCATTGACATTTGCTTTTCTTCCGTTAAGTGGTTGCCTTCTAGAACCGAAGAGAGGTCAGTCGAGAGGTGGTGGAGGACTTGACTTTGTGGTTTCCCAAAGGTTACTTGAGCAGGTTAAGTTAATCTCCAGATATTTAGATGTCATGACTGTCCATGTCTACTTTCCCAAATTAAGTTTGACTAGAGCAGCTTATAATTTTCTAATGTGGATTCGGTCCGCTGGAGAAGTTTTCGAAGTGGACTTTTTCTCCTTGGTATCGTTAATGTGTAAACAACAACTTCGTGTAGTTGTTCCCACATCATATAAAAGTCTGCTAATACTTTTGCGACTAAAAAGTCAGTTGAGGAATTATTAGTACATGTAATCATGTAGGAAAATAAATTAATTCCTTCATTTTATTTTCCTTTTTTCTTAGAAAAAAAAGAATTTGTCAAAAGAATATTCCCTTTTTCATGTATGTATATTTGTGTTGCGTTTTTGTGAGAGTATACCTGTCTTTATTTAGTTTGCAGATAGTTGTTGACTCTGGTCAGAGGAATTTCCGCGTTGAACTGCAAATTCAGCAGTGACGGCAGACGCCCCATAGTAGTCGGAGCCACGTGCTCATTAAATATTGTGCGGAGCATGTGGCGAGCGCGTGCGAGAATAGTGGAGATGCTGTGGGAAGCGGATCAGCTGTTTCTGATTCATGTTTCAATCATGTATCTTCCTCTATGACATAGGTCACATCCGGCCCACTGACTTAGCCGTCACGCGTCTGAAAATTTTGATACAGACGATGATATTAAAATTTTGATATCCCCTATGTATGACAAGTAGATCCATTCCCTCTTCGTAAAATGCGGATGGCTCAAGGATGGGGATCGATGTTCCAAATTTTTCTATGCCACCATCAAAGCCCGCCAACACAGGAACTCCATGCAAGGCCTTCTCGATGCAGAAGGGAATCCGAGCACTGACACCAATCAGATTATTGGGCAAGCTATCGAGTACTATAGTCAATTGTTCAATCAGAACGATTACAGTACTGAATTCCCGAATCTCATTTGTAAGAGAATTGTTACTGAGATGGGCAACGAACACCTGAGGAAGGAAGTAACGTTAGAAGAGGTAGAAGGCATCGTGAAAGCGGCAGATCCAAACCGAGCGCCGGGACCGGATGGATTCAATGCCGCCTTCTTCAAGTTACACTGGGGATACCTGAAGCACCAGGTTCTTCTTGCTGTCCAAAAGTTCTTTCAAACTAGATGCATACTCAAGGAGATGAATCATACGTTCTTGACGCTCATCCCCAAGAAGGAAGGAGCTGCAACACTGGGAGATTTCAGGCCTATCGCTTGCTGCAACTTTATATATAAAATTATTACACATATTATGTGTAACAGGATGCAATCTATTTGCAGGAGCTTATTTCACCCAACCAAACGGCGTTTATCAAAGGTTCGCTCGATTGCGGAGAACTGTTTGCTTGCCCATGAACTGGTACGTGACTTTAACAAAGCCGGTAGCCGCAAGGGTTGCATCAAGCTAGACCTTAGAAAGGCGTATGATTCAGTTAATAGAGAATTTGTCTGTGAGCTGATGCTTAATATGGGTTTTGATCGGTGGTGGGTCAATCGGATTAGAGAATGCATCTCTACACCGACCTTCTCTATTCTAATCAATGGACAGCCGCATGGATATTTCAAAAGTAACCGAGGTTTGAGACAGGGAGATCCTATATCTCTATACCTGTTCACCATTGTGATGGAGTATTATACTTGCCTTATGGATTTGGCAGTTCATCGTAAGCAGATCACTCCTCTTTTTTGCCGAATTCAGCCATGTGTTTCGCACCTCATTTACGCGGATGATCTTCTGGTTTTCTTGGAGCCTTCTGCAAAATCTATTGATAATCTCAATTCCGTTCATGAAGAGTTCGGTGCGTTGGCTGGCCTGACTCTCAATAGAGATAAGAGTCGCGCATATTTCAGCAGAGACTGCCCTGATAAAGGCCGATGGGCGGAGAGACTACAAATTGATCAAGGGCTACTTCCGGTAAAATACCTCGGATTGCCACTCTCGATTAATCAAGCTAAGGCGGATGACTGTACTGAGCTGATTCAGCATGTTCAAAAAAGATTGGAGGGATGGCAAGCGCAAATCCTCTCCTTTGGAGGAAGACTGGAGCTCGTCCGCTCAGTTATCTGGGCGATCACGTCGTACTGGATGCAGGCTTTAAATCTCCCTATGCATACTATTAACTAGGTGGAGAGGCTGTGTGCTAATTTTGTCTGGAAAGGTGGACTTCACGCCATTTCATGGGAAGAGTTATGCATGGAAAAGGACGAGGGGGGAATGGGTATCCGTTCATTACGTGTCCTCCGCGAAGTAGCTGTTCTAAAGCTCGCCTGGAAGCTTCTGGAAGGTAACTCCCTCTGGGCGCAATGGATTAATAGCAGGTACGTACGAGACAACAATTTCTGGGTGCTCCCTATCGACAACATTTATTCAGGGGTGTTCAAGATGATTCTTCGGAGACGGACGGAGTTGAAACCGTATCTCAATCGGGTCATCGTTGATGGTAGGGACACCAGTTTATGGATGGACCCATGGATCAGACACCAAAGTTTAGTTGATATGCTTGGGTGGCCGACCTATGAACTTATAGGTAGTGCTGAACGGGTGGAGGTCCTGATTCGAGATGGAGGATGGGAACTTAATTCACGAAGAGAGGGGAGATAGTATGCTGAGGATATCCAAGCCACTGTGATCGATAACGAAGGGAGCCGTGACAGATGGGAATGGGAGAACGGTCCGGAAGGGCAGTTTCATACTTCGGTAGTTTACAACCAGGTTCGGGAGCACAGGCCTAAGGTGGAGTGGGCGGACATCATATGGGCCAAAGGTGCAGCGGTTAAGACCAAGCTCTGCGCATACAAGGCTATTCGAAACAGGTTACTCACTAGAGAAAGGTTAGCCATCTTCGGGCTTCCAATCCCTAGTATCAGTTGCTTTCTTTGCCGTGATGATATGAGCGTAGAATCTCGAGACCACCTATTTTTTCAATGCAACTTCTCCAGTAGGATATGGCACTATTATAGAGGAGAACTGGGGATCACAAACAGAGGTCGAGATGGGCTGGAGAGTATATTTGAGGAGATAGCTGGGTTAAAGGTCAAAGGTGTAGACATCTACAGGAAAGCCAGAGTTCGACTCTTATACACCATCTGGCATGTCTGGAAGGAACGTAACAGAAGGATATTTGAAGACAAGATCACTTCTACATCCGGAATATTACACAGCATAAAATATGACTTGGAGTGCACTGGGTGATATCAGGTGGAGGCTGGTCACTAATCAGTTATTGTGAATAGAGTTCATCTATGTTGGTCTTATCTGTTTAAAGTGAGAGTAGTTATGTGCATTAAATATGTAAGTGCCCCTGGGAGGCTTTTTCCCAGCTCTTTTATCCGAAGTACCCTTTGCTTCAAATATATATATATATATATATATATATATATATATATATATATATATATATATATATATATATATATATATATAAAATCCGGATTAAAAGTCGTCCAGCGAGCCCCCCAAAAGTCCCCCTCCCTAGTGTATCGTTGGATCGAGCGACTGCGTGGGGCCCGCAGACGCGTCCTCTCGATCCAACGGTACAGTAAGTGGGAGACTTTTGGGGGGCTCCCGACTTATATATATATATATATATATATATATATATATATATATATAAACTTTGAGAGGAACCACTTGTCATATATATATATAGGCGTATCAAAACTTGATACCCCTTCTGTATTAAAGTCTTACTCCTCTCTTGCACGATCAGCCGTCTCCTATCAAACAGCACACTCGTAGCACCGCGCGTGGCAGACACGGGAAAGGTGCAAAAGAAGACACCGCGGTGACGAACCAGCAAGCCAAGGAGGAGCAGGAGCAGCAGCAGCTGAACGAATCCAGTACTATTCGAATCGAGATTGTAGCAAGCCAAAGTCGTGGTCAGACACGTACGGGATTTATTCACCAGCAATCACACGCTATTCTATTGCCTTTTGGCAAAGGACACCATCTCCACTGTTGTTGTGTCGAATTTCATAACCAATCAAATTTAATTCTGCGTGTGGAGCGTGTGGACCATGACGACTACGACTTTTATACGGTGTATAAAGTAGAATTCCTTAACATAATACCTAATGAAGTAGAAATGAAAATAAATTTGTCCCTATCCTAAATTTATGACAACTACGACTTGTAAAGTTTGGTATTTGAATGATGAGAAATCTGTTACTATTTTTGATTTGGACTATAAAAAAAATTTATTTATTTATTTTGAATTTTCAGAAGAAAAAAGATCAATAAATAAGGAAAACTATTCCTCTCAAAATATGTGAATATATTAATTTTTTTTATCGATACAAATTGGATTTCGCTCAGTTCGGATCCGAGTTTGATCCAATAGGTGATCAGATCGGATGGGTCTAATCCTCAGTTGGAATGTTGGAGTCCTTCCTAAGCCCCAAAAAAAAAAATAATAATAATAACAACAATAGGAATAAAAAAAACATGTTCTCTTGAATATAAGTGTATTATCTTAACCTTCATGAAAATACTTATTCATCAAAAAAAAAATGTTATTTTCCCATAAATTTAATTTTAAAAAGCTGACTTCTAAGAATATAAATTTTTTAACTTATATAACATCCGTTTGCAACGTAATTTACATAATATGTGAATAAAAAATAGACAATAAAGGACATGCCTAAATTATTTGAATAATAAGCCAACTATAGTATTGGAGTGTTTTTGGCACATTAACTTGACATTGCTATCTTGAAGTTTCTTTCGTCAATTTTGAAATACATTGAAACAAACTTAAAAACATATTTTGTAGTTAAAAAATACAATTTTAAAAAAAACGAACAATAGAAAGTTCAAATGTTAAAAATAGTCGAACTTTATAGTTGGATGCTATTAGAACAATTTAACCTAAAAAATAGCGTCCTTGGATGAATACCATCGCATGTGTAGAACTTTGTAGGTTTTCACCTCCCGCATGAGAAAATGACCGGTCACATAAATAAAACTCCTCCATTTAAAAAACTGGAAATTGCTGAGAAACCCAATTTCGGGGTTGGGTTGTATGAAAAATCCATCCGCAGGATGGGTTTTATGAAATGCCCAGAATTATATAATTTCACGTCAAATATTCAAAGATTCCCTTTAGATGCTTTGTATTTACAAAATTAATACCATAACTACCCCTCCGCACAAACTCAGATCTGGATTGCGATTCTCTTCTTCTTCTTCTTCTTCTTCACGAGAGATCTGAATTCCATTGCTCTCATCTTCAGCAGAGATCGCAAAGATCGTTCGTAGTTCACCATGTTTTTTTTTCAATCGAACTCCGATCATCGCTCATCTTCTTCTTCTTCTTCTCCGACAATTAGGTCAATTATAGAGAGAAGATCTTCTTCTTCTTTTCCATAAGAGTTAGCATCGTTTTGAAAGAAGAACGAAAACTCTTGAATCTTTATTCATGTCAAATTTCTTTCCACAAAACAAAAAAAAACGAAAAAATTAGGTTTCTGTCAACTGTTCTCCGTCGATATCACACGAAGAATAGTCATTCTCCTGCATTTTTAACAAGGAGAATGCCATTCTCCGTGTTGAATGGCATTCTCCGTGTTTCTAACACGGAGAATGGCCATTCTCCTGTGTTTTAACATTTGAATGACCATTCTCCGTGTTAAATAAAACGGAGAATGGCCATTCTCCGTGTTATTTAGCACGGAGAATGGCCATTCTCCGTGTAATTTAGAAACGGAAAATGCCATTCTCCGTACTAAATTACACGGAGAATGGTCATTCTCCTACGTTTTAACACTGGGAATAACCATTCTCCGTGTAAATTAACACGGAGAATGTTATTCTCCGTTTTAATTAAGACGGAGAATGACATTCTCCGTGTTAATTTACACGGAGAATGGCATTCTCCGTGTTTCTAACACGGAGAATGGCCATTCTCCTGCGTTTTAACACTGTAATGACCATTCTCCGTGCTAAATTACATGGAGAATGACCATTCTCCGTTTTATTTAACACGGAGAATGGTCATTCTCCTGCGTTTTAACACTGTAATGACCATTCTCCGTGCTAAATTACATGGAGAATGGTCATTCTCCGTTTTATTTAACACGGAGAATGGCATTCTCCGTGTTTCTAATACGGAGAATGGCCATTCTCCTGCGTTTTAACACTGTAATGACCATTCTTCGTGCTAAATTACACGGAGAATGGCCATTCTCCGTGTAAATTAAGACGGAGAATGACCATTCTCCATTTTATTTAACACGGAGAATGTCATTCTCCGTGTTAATTTACACGGAGAATGGCATTCTCCGTGTTTCTAACACAGAGAATGACTATTCTCCGTGTAAATTAAGACGGAGAATGACATTCTCCGTGTTACTACACGGAGAATGACATTCTCCGTATTACTACACGGAGAATGGCCACCCTCATGCGAAATTAACATTTTTCGTGTTCTAACACGGAGAATGACCATTCTCCTGCATTTTATGGTCAGTTGAAACTTTGAAGGGCCATAACTTTTGACTGGGAGGTCGAAACGAGGCTCGGTTTGTCCCAAAATGAGTGTATCTTCGAGGAGCCTAAAAGTAATCGCTTCTCCGTCAGACGGCCTTCCGAAATTTTAGAATCGCAAAAAAATGATGTTTGAACCTCCATTTTAGCACTTTTGCCGTTTGTCTCGATCTTTCCGAAATTTTCCGACGAGTTTTTGAAGATTTTTGAGGAGAAAACCTAGATTCGAAAGTGAGCAGCGTATGGAAGAAGATGAAGTATCGAAACGTTTTTTTTAAGAGTAGTTTCGTTGGTGTTTTCAATAAATTAGAAGAAAGGGCAAAAAGGTCATTCGGAACCCTCTTTATATATTTTTTGCTAATTCTGGGCACGCGATGAAATTTTATTGCGCGGTGGATTTTTCATAAAACTTTTTCGTTTTTTTGGACATTTCATAAATTTCCCCAATTATCTATTGTTAGTGTTTGTCTCTCTAAATTATAATTTAAGTTACCAGTAAATAATAATTTGGATACGCAAATACTAATATTAAATAATTTGGGATTTATGAAATGTCCAAAAACTAAAAAAGTTTTATGTAAAACCTACCGCTAAAAAACTTTCATCGCGTGTCCAGAATTAGAGAAACTTATCCAAAGCGGGTTCCAAATGACCATTTTGCCCTACCTTTTAATTTATTGAAAACACCCACGAAACTGCTCTTAAAAAAAACGTTTCGATACTTCATCTTCTTCCATACGCTGCTCACTTTCGAATCTAGGTTTTCTCCTCAAAAATCTTCAAAAACTCGTCGAAAAATTTCGGAAAGACCGGAACAAACGGCAAAAGTGCTAAAACGGAGGTCCAAACATCATTTTTTTACGATTTTAAAATTTCGGAAGACCGTCTAACGGTGAAGCTATTACTTTCAGTCTCTTCGACGATACGCTCATTTTGCGACAAACGGGACCTCGTTTCGACCTCCCAGTCAAAAGTTATGGCTCTCCAAAGTTTCAGCTGACCATAAAATGCAGGAGAATGGTCATTCTCCGTGTTAGAACACGAAAAATGTTAATTTCGCATGAGGGTGGTCATTCTCCGTGTTACTAACACGGAGAATGGCATACTCCGTCTTAATTTACACGGAGAATGACCATTCTCCGTGCTAAATTACACGGAGAATGACTATTCTCCGTCTTAATTTACACGGAGAATTCCATTCTCCATGTAATTTATCACCGAGAATGGTCATTCCAGTGTTAAAACACAGGAGAATGACCATTCTCCGTGTTAGAAACACGGAGAATTCCATTCTCCGTGTTAAATAAAACGGGCCGTGTTAAATAAAACGGAGAATAGCATTCTCCGTGTAATTTAGCACGGAGAATGGTTATTTCAGTGTTAAAACGCAGGAGAATGGCATTCTCCGTTTTAAATAAAACGGAGAGAATGGCATTCTCCGTTTTAAATAAAACGGAGAATGACGTTCTCCGTGTTAAATAAAACGGAGAATGGTCATTCTCCGTGTTAAATAAAACGGAGAATGGTCATTCTCCGTGTAATTTAGCACGGAGAATGGTCATTTCAGTATTAAAACGTAGGAGAATGGCCATTCTCCGTGTTAGAAACACGGAGAATGTCATTCTCCGTTTTAAATAAAACGGAGAATGTCATTCTCCGTGTTAATTTACACGGAGAATGGTCATTCTCCGTGTTAAATAAAACGGAGAATGGTCATTCTCCGTGTAATTTAGCACGGAGAATGATCATTTCAGTGTTAAAACACAGGAGAATGGCCATTCTCCGTGTTAGAAACACGGAGAAAACATTCTCCGTGTTAATTTACACGGAGAATGGTCATTTCCAGTGTTAAAACGTAGAAGAATGGACATTCTCCGTGTAATTTAGTTTTTTCTGGAATAAAGAGTTTCGTTCTTCTTTCAAAGCGATGATAATTCTTATGGAAAAGAAGAAGAAAGATCTTCTCTCTACAATTGACGTCGATGAAGATGATGATGATGGTGATGATGATGACGAGCGATGATCTGAGTTTGACCGAAGAAAAGCACACCGAACTACGAACGATCTTTGCGATCTCTGCTGAAGATGAGAGCAATGGAATTCAGATTTTCGTGAAGAAGAAGAAGACGAAAATCGCAATCCAGATCTGAGTTTTTTGAATTCAAATACATATAGATGACCAATTCGCGCGGAGGGGTATTTTCGGTATTATAAAAATAGCAGTTTCCAGTGGATGGCATCTAAAAGGGAATCTTGAAATATTTAACGTGAAAATACTTAATTCTGGACATTTCATAAAACTCATCCAGCGGATGGACATTTCATAAAAGTCCATCTCGAAATTGGGTTTCTCAGTAATTTCCAGCAATATTTATGTAAGCTCCTGTTACTTAAAAACAACCAAGGAACAGTCAAATTCGTTCTTCCCTATCCGACCGTCACCAGCTAAGCCTACGTTCTTCCTCTTGGACTCTTTAAAACCCAACTTTTCCTTCTCCTCTAACTCTCCATCCCCTCTTCATTACATGTCTCATTTATTCAACGTTCTTCCTTCCTCCTCCATGGCCTTCTCCCATCTCCTCCTCTCCAACTCCAACTGCTAATAGTAAAAGAAAAAAGAAGCAGCACAATAATAGAAAGGCATTTTGCTTTTTCAAGAACACTCTCTCTCTTCAATTTTGAGAAATGGGTCTGAAGGGATTTGTTGAAGGCGGCATCGCCTCCATCGTCGCCGGCGTCTCCACCCACCCCCTCGACCTCATCAAGGTGCGCATGCAGCTCCAGGGAGAGTCCTCCCTCCCCAACGTCCGCCCCGCCCTCGCCTCCCCCCACCCCGCCGCGACCGGATCCTTCGCCATCCCCAAACCCGGACCCATCTCCGTCGGCGCCCAGATCCTCCGCTCCGAGGGCCCCGCCGCCCTCTTCTCCGGCGTCTCCGCCACCGTCCTCCGCCAGACCCTCTACTCCACCACCCGCATGGGCCTCTACGACATGATGAAGAAGCGCTGGACCTCCAGCGACTCCGGCCAGTTCCCACTCCCCCGCAAGATCGCCGCCGGCCTCCTCGCCGGCGGCATCGGCGCCGCCGTCGGCAACCCCGCCGACGTCGCCATGGTCCGCATGCAGGCCGACGGCCGCCTCCCCGTCTCCGAGCGCCGCAACTACAGATCCGCCGCCGACGCGATCTCGCGCATGGTCCGGTCCGAGGGGATCGGCTCCCTCTGGCGCGGGAGCGCGCTCACCGTCAACCGGGCGATGATCGTGACGGCGAGCCAGCTGTCGACGTACGACGAGGTGAAGGAGGCGATCGTGCGGAGGGGGGTCATGGGGGACGGGCTGGGGACGCACGTGACGGCGAGCCTGGCGGCGGGGGTGGTGGCGGCGGCGACGTCGAACCCGGTGGACGTGATCAAGACGAGGGTGATGAACATGAAGGTGGAGAAGGGGGCGGCGCCGCCGTACTCGGGGGCGCTGGACTGCGCGATGAGGACGGTCAGGGCGGAGGGGCCGATGGCGCTCTACAAGGGGTTCATACCGACGGTGTCGAGGCAGGGACCCTTCACTGTCGTGCTGTTCGTCACTCTGGAACAGGTCAGGAAGCTGCTCAAGGACTACTGACCGGAGTTCGCCGGTGCCCGGTCCCGCCGACAGGCGGCGGACCGCTATGATAATGACGAAAATGGTGTTTTAATATAGTCAAATTATGTTTTGCAATCATTTATATTTTACATCAATGCTAGAGATATTTCAAATTTTACACCGTGAGATTATACATCTTGAAGATTTGGCAAAGAAAACTCCATCAAAGTGAAACCTAGTTATTTCAAATTTTCAAGGGTAAAGTGCATTTAAATAAGACTTTTTAGAAAACTTAAGCAGTTTGCACCTCCTATAAAACCGTTTTTCCTCGGAAAGCCCCTTTCCGTCAAAATGATGTTAGAAGTTGCCGTTAGAGCCCATATTTTGGAGGAAAAAAAATGTGCACTACCCAAAATATCCCTAATGCTTACATTGTGGCTGCTGCTGGCTCTCTTTCATTCTCAATATATAAGAATGTTTGTTTGAAACATAAAACCTAAGCTTTATATTTTCTATTTTTTGACCGGTTGGTTGGAAGAAAAAATAATATTTAATTTTTTATATTCTTTTTTTTTTACTTATTTACTCTCATTTAATGTATTGAAGCTTTTTTTTTACCTACAGATCTCAAATCCAACTGCAAATTTTTTTTATATTCCATTTTTTTTTACTTATTTGCTCTCATGTAATGTTTGAAGCTTTTTTTACTTATTCCTTGTCACGACCCGCACCCGCTAAAAGGGCACGTGACGCGACAACGCCCAGCCCTCACCGAAAAATCGGCGTGGAACGCTGTAGATTTTTCTACTCTAAACAGTTCATATATATATAACAAAAACCTGTCGAGAATATGGTCAACTCCGAACGGAGGACAAGCAATGAATATATATATGAGTACTCAATCACGACTCTAAGATAACAAAGTAAAGACTGAAAGATAAAGACAACAAGACGATAATAAATAATAACCTGTCGAGTCCAACACAAGAATATATACAAGTCCAAGTCTCTAATACAATCCATAGTAATAACAGGCTCAAAAGTAGCTGGAGACAAAGTCCAGTACAAAGACCTACTCTAACTAAGCAAGTGGTAAGGTCTCGTCAGGCGGAGCTAAGCCCTGCTGGACCAAAGTCTCCAAGTCTACGCCCACTACGTCATCCGGACCGTAGTAGATACAATAATCTCCCTCGTCAGCATCTGTAATATTTTCAACATATCCTGTCAGGATGGAACGAGTACAATCTACTAACAACAGTTCACAAGATATGACAAAAGTTATAAGACAGTAAATAGAGAGTATACACAAGAAAATCATGGAATGTACATGTGAGTATCATGGCAAGGTAAGCTGTAAATCTAGAGCTAGAACAAGGCAAGTAAACTGATCATGGCATGTACAAGAAATCAAGAATCATATATCTAGGTGTGTGAATACTAGCTACAACATGTGGCCGGATTGGGTCTGCACAAGGTTATGATCTAGCCAATCATACGTGTGGTGTAGGATTGGCATTCACAAGGTTCACAATATATACAAGACGGGTATGACCACACATCTACACTAGTACTCCCCGTCCCCGACTGGTAGAGTGGATCCAAGCAAGACACGTTACGACACGGGATTCTACGAGAAGGGAGCAAGTCTCCTCGAGAATCGGTGTCCATATACTGCACAAGAACTACAAGGGAGCTTGCACAAGATATACCAAGATAACGAGGAATAACATCTCATGTCGGGATCCATGAATACCAATCCGTGTGACCAATGTGTCGAGAACAAGCATATCCACACTAATTACATGAATCATAATAATCATTATAAATTGAAAAAGTGTCAGAGAATGTACTCGCCTGTAATATGGTATGATATGTCTACTGGAGCAAATGCAGCGTCTCGAGGACCTATAGAGAACAAGACGTATCAATACTATGTTTAGGAAGTAAAATCAAATCAATTTAGACCCTATTAAGTCATTCTAGGTCAAGACACGTCAAACTAGGTTGTACGGGGTCAACCTAAGTCATATTAGGTCTAACCGGGTTAAACTGGGTCAACGCAAATCAAACAGAATTAATCTAGGTCGATTTGAGTCAACAGTTGACTTTTGGTCAACTGGTCAACTCTGGTCAACTGTGGTCAACTCTGGTCAACCCTAGGTCAACTCTAGGTCAATGGTGACTAATAGTTGACTTTTGGTCAACTGCACAAGTCTAATGGAATTTGGGACTAAATTGGGTAAAGTGTTGACCCATAGTTGACTTTTGGTCTAAAAAGTCAACCGTGGTCAACCGGGGTCAAGACTAGGTCTAGACGGCTATTTCTAATTATTACCAACCTCTACAACCCATATCCAAGTCCATCTTGGACTTGGAAACTCAAATCTTGGCCGTAGGCCAATATCCTATTTTACCCTTAAAAAGGGTAAAATTCTACCTTCGGCGATTATCAAGTTAGCCTACCTACGCTTGATATTTTGACCCGATCTCTCTAGGGTAGTAAGATACTAACCTATACATACGTTACCTACCAAAATACCTAGGTAAAGTGGACATCCAGCCCATGATACGGCTCATTGCCGATATCTTGAATATTTCAAGATACGCACTGATACGGCGCGATACCGGCGCCCTACGACCCCGATTTCAACTCGGGAGCCTACCCGCAAAATCTAATTCACGTATTCTAACTCCACGCCAAGTTTCATCGCGTTCCGATACTCCGGGCTCAAATTCGCTCTCTAACTCGATTTCCTCCAAAACTCCCTTCTAGCTCCTATTCTAATTCTTCTTCTAATGTCCTCGTCTAACTTCTTCTTCCCTTTCTAATTTTTCCCCTCCTTACTAACTTCTATTCTCCTTTTCTATTCTCTTCTAATCCTCTTCTCATTCTTTTCCTAACTTCTTCTATTATTCCCTTCTACTTCTCTTCTCATTCTTCTAACTTTCTCCTTTTCTCCTAATCTTTCTTCTTCTAATTCTTCCTAAACTTCTTCTAACTTTCTCTTATATTTCTAACTCTCATCTAACTCTATAACTACCTATCTATACATGTATATAAACACACACACACACACACACACACACACACACACACACACATATATATATATATATATATATATATATATATATATATATATATATATATATATATATATATATACGTGGGGGGTAAAAGGGGGCTTAAAGGGGGCCAAAATGGGGGGTTTTAGGGGGGGACTGTACTGGCAGTTGCTGCTGCCAGTGGCTGCTGCCACTGCAGCTCCTGCTGCTACTGCTGGTTCCCTTCTTCTTCTTCTCTAGTTCTTCATCTCTACTCCCTATATATATATCTATATATATATATATATATATATATATATATATATATATATATATCTATATATATATATATATATATATATATATATATATATATATATATATATATACTTACACATATATCTATATAATCCATTATCCATCCAACTCCACAAACACACACACACTTCTCTATATATACATATACATACACACACACACACACACATCTCCATATACATATATATACACACACACATATATATATATATATATAAACACACACACACATATCCTTATATATATATATATATATATATATATATATATATATATATATATATATATACATATCTATGAACACACACACTCTCACACACTCACACAAGCTCACTCACACTCTCACACCACTCTCATGACACAAACACCACCACCACTACTCTCATCCTCTACACACACAAATACATATTAATACATACATATATATATATATATATATACCACTCAAACACACACACCACCCTCTCACACTCTCTCACACACACTCACACAAGCACACACACATCCCTACCACACTCACACACCACCACCATTCCTCATGGCACCAAATACATATATATAAATATATATAATCCTTCTAATTAAGAAAACCCCCAAAATCCTAAAACTAGATTTCTAGGTAAACCTACAAATTCTAGGGGCAAAGTGTAGAGAATTCTCTTCTCTACAACTATTGTGAAAGAATTAATGCTAAAGAGAATTAAATGGAAATTTATGAACATACCTAGGTTAGGTTTTTTGCTTGGAGGAAGAAAAGCTTTGGAAAGAAATGAAATTAGAGAGAGAGAGAGAGAGAGAGTGTTAACTTGTGAAGAAGAAAGAGGGGGGGGGGGGGGCTCTACTCTTGGCCGGCCAAAGGGGGAGGGGAAATGGGTTTGGGTGAAGCCCATTAAGCCCCCAAATCCAATAAACTTAGGTTGGGTTGGTTCGGGTTTGGTTCGGTTCGTTTCGGTCAAATTCTAATCAACTAATTAAGCTCTAAAATGACTAATTAAGCCATGGAAAGAGGATTTATGATTTCTAACCTAATTATGATGGTATGTGGGCCAAGTCCAGCTAGTATGTGGGTCCCACTAGGGTCCAGGCTACCCGGGTCTCCAATTTGAGTCCGAATTGGATAAAATCCAAACCAAACCAAATAAATCCCAAAAAATCACATAAAATAAATAAAAATTTCTAAAAATTATAAAACTTGAAAAATGACGAAAATACCCCTAATTTGAAAACTGGGGGTGACAAATCTACCCTCCTTAAAAAAATTTCGTCCTCGAAATTCAAACGGTCGTACTCTTCTCTAGGTCAAGCACCCAACAATCAAGGTCTACTAAATTTTATCCTAAGTTATATAACATGTAACCCAGGAAATCAGAACACATGCATAGTTTTAAATCTCTACAGTATCGTGTTGTTGCAGTCTTCATTGGGGTTTTCTATTTAATCTAGCATGATCATCACATATGCAAACTAAATGTACTAAGAAAGCAATCATCAATCAATGGACGGAAGGAACAGGTAAAAGAAAGAGCAAGACCCTACCTCCTAGTCCAATGCGTGCAGGATCCTCAACTGTCATCGCAAAAGCCCTGTCCTGGCGGGGTATATCCCGCTGCTGGTGGAGGGCGTGATGCGGTGCCATAGGTGGCCTACCCTGTGCTCCCTGAGCTGCACGGCGATGGTTCGTAGGACAATCTCTCAACTGATGTCCAGCTTCCCCGCAATAGAGGTACAAGTCCAGCCTCTTCCGGCAGACCTCCCAGATGTGACCGGGCTTCTTGCAGAAGTTGCAAGGAGCCCCATGCTGTGCCTGCCTCTGCTGAGTGTGCTGTACCTGCTGCTGAACCGGTGCTCTGGCCTGCACCTGTGACTGGTGATGCTGGAAGGAACGATGCTGAAGCTGAGGGTGCTTAGCAGCCCCCGCGCTGCTAGAAGCTCCCGAGAAAAGATCACGCTCCCTCTTGGGCTTCAAGCCCCACTCCCGCTCTACCTTGCGGGCCTCCGCGTAGATCTGGGTATAAGTCTCATAGAAAGAGGGAATGTGGATCTTGATATCCCAAGTCAGCCCCTCCCTGAAACGGCTCGCCCTGATCTCCGGGTCTCGAACCATGTACTCTGCGTATCGGCTCAGACGGCCGAACTCCGTTGCGTACTCCTCCACAGATAGACTGCCCTGCTGCAGATCCTGGAACTGTCGCACCAGGTCAATCTTGTCCCTGGGGGAAAAGAACTTCTCCTTGAAGAGGAGCTTGAACTCTGCCCAAGTACGGCCCTCTCCAGCTAGGGCTGGCTCGTTTCTGAACCAGGTGCGTGCAATGTCTAGCAACTGCAAACCTACCGCCTCGACCTTCAGGTCGTCTGCCAGACGGGAGGCCCTCATCTGCCGCTCGATATCCTCGAGCCAATCATCTGCATAGACCACACCCTCGGTCCCGCTGAAATCACGGGGCCCGAGCTTCTTGAAGTCCTAGATATCTCCGTACCTAGTCGCGTCCCCGGATGAGGAGCCCTCTGCTCCACGGCTGCAAGGGCCAACTGATGGGCATCCTCCATGCCCTGACGCATCGCGTCTGTCTGCCTCTGCTGAGCCTCGGCCTGGGCTCTCTGAGTCTCCAGCATCTGCTGGAGGAAGGTAAGCATCTGCCCCATATCTGTAGGCAGAGGAGGTGGAGGTGGAAGTACATCTGCAACTGGCGGAGGAATCCGCTGCGCAGGAGGAGGAAGAGCGCCCCCGACAGCTCCCGGTACTACGAGAAGAGCACCCGCAACCCCAGGGACTGTCATCGAGAGCACTGGAGGAGTACCCCTGAGGGCTCCTACTGAAGTCCCATCAGCCGGGGAAGTGACCGGAGCCTGTCCGCCAGAGGTGGCAGACCTCTCCGTCTTCCCGTGCTCCTCGCCAGGAGAATGAGTCATCACTATCCTGGAGACAAATTGAAAAGAAGATATCAATATGGCACATGAAGGATTTTATCAAAGGAGGACAGCTAGAATGCATTAAATTAATATCAAAGACGGTAAGCAAGATAAGCAAGGAAAGATCCTACTGTGATTGAGTACTCTTAGCCTATAGCCTATCCTAGATACGTACCGCAGGCTCGTAATAGCACTCTAAGTCGAGCGCCACTATGACATCGCACTAATTGCGACTACAGGACCTGCGTGGGCCACCACTAAAACGTGTCACGACCCGCACCCGCTAAAAGGGCACGTGACGCGACAACGCCCAGCCCTCACCGAAAAATCGGCGTGGAACGCTGTAGATTTTTCTACTCTAAACAGTTCATATATATATAACAAAAACCTGTCGAGAATATGGTCAACTCCGAACGGAGGACAAGCAATGAATATATATATGAGTACTCAATCACGACTCTAAGATAACAAAGTAAAGACTGAAAGATAAAGACAACAAGACGATAATAAAATAATAACCTGTCGAGTCCAACACAAGAATATATACAAGTCCAAGTCTCTAATACAATCCATAGTAATAACAGTCTCAAAAGTAGCTGGAGACAAAGTCCAGTACAAAGACCTACTCTAACTAAGCAAGTGGTAAGGTCTCGTCAGGCGGAGCTAAGCCCTGCTGGACCAAAGTCTCCAAGTCTACGCCCACTACGTCATCCGGACCGTAGTAGGTACAATAATCTCCCTCGTCAGCATCTGTAATATTTTTAACATATCCTGTCAGGATGGAACGAGTACAATCTACTAACAACAGTTCACAAGATATGACAAAAGCTATAAGACAGTAAATAGAGAGTATACACAAGAAAATCATGGAATGTACATGTGAGTATCATGGCAAGGTAAGCTGTAAATCTAGAGCTAGAACAAGGCAAGTAAACTGATCATGGCATGTACAAGAAATCAAGAATCATATATCTAGGTGTGTGAATACTAGCTACAACATGTGGCCGGATTGGGTCTGCACAAGGTTATGATCTAGCCAATCATACGTGTGGTGTAGGATTGGCATTCACAAGGTTCACAATATATACAAGGCGGGTTTGACCACACATCTACCACTACTAAAATTAATCCATTATACGGTAACCTTAAAATGTCGTTAATAATGAGATTGTTGCCATAAAAACACAAATATGGCAACAATGTGAAGTTGCCATAGCGTGCCGTAAAAGGTTGTGTCAGTATTGCTTATTTACGACATCTTCCAATTATTGTCGTATAAGGGAACTAATTTACGACAATTAATTGTTGCCTTATAAGAAATCTTTTTGTTGCCTTTAAAGATTATTATTAATGGCAATATTTAGTTGCCATAATTTCGAACAATATATGGCAATATATTATTGTCGTATATCATCAGTCCATAAATGGCAAGATTATGTTGCAAAATATTGTATTTCTTTTAATGGCAATATTTTGTTGTCGTAAACTACTAGTATTATATGGCATTACATATTGCCATATATTGCAATCCCATATGGCAATTCTTCGTTAGGCATGTCTTTATTGTCATGTTTGAGAACGTAAGACAACTGCCGGATTCCATATTTGAAGAATTAATTTTTACTATTTATTGTCATGATCGACAAAATGTGATAATTAATATATGCCAATATTTGAAATATCAACTAAATTCAATTGCCAAAATTTAAATAGATCATTAACCAAATATTAAATATAGATAATAACTCAATTTGTACACTTCAAATAAAAAAAATAACTTTTAATTAAATATGGTAGATTCAGTACTACATCATTAATATTACATAAAACCAACTATGCCAAGAATCCATACTTTTCATATCCAACATTATGAGGCACAATTCCTCTTTTATATGAGGTTCAAAATTCAAATAGGTACTTGACACCCCCAACTTAAACTTAAACTTGTTGTCTTCTTGTTCCCTCCATCTATATAACATGTCTGCAAAGATTTCTTTGACAGTTGTGGTGCGCCAATTCCCAGCTATACAATCTTTATATACCCTGGTATGGATAAACAATAAAATTAGCCTATAGACCCAAAAAAGTTAATAAAAAAATATATTTTAAGATAGTGCAAATTTTTATGCATCATTTGTTTTATATGAATGGTTACAACAGATGAAACTTGTATAAATATTTTATTTTAAGGATAAAAACTAATGGAAATCATCTATTTACAACCAAACTCATTTATTGGCCTAAAAGTGTTCTATTTGCAATGACAACCTCACATTTATAAAAATATGTTTGTGAATATATACAATTTTATCATTATAAATATTTTTCAAGTTTATTCTCATGCATGCATATATGGTTCTCAACCTTCCATAGATGGTTGTAAAAAAATCTTCCATAGATTAATTAAAAATATATTATGTGCATATATGCTTCTCAACCTTCCATAGATGGTTTTAAAACAATCTTCCGTAGATAATTAAAATAATATATTACATGCATATATGGTTCTCAACCTTCCATAGGTGGCTGTAAAAAAAAATCTTCCATAGATAATTAAAATAATATTCTATGGATAGATGGTTCTCAACCTTCCAAAGATGACTCTAAAAAAATCTTCCATAGATAATTAAAAGAATATTATATGCATATATGGTTCTCAACCTTTCATATATGGCTGTAAAAAAAATCTTAACCTTCCATATATAATTAAAAGAATATTCTGATTCTAGTAAATCGAATCCTAAACAAAGAAAAGATTTATTTTATCTTCATGGATATATGGTAAAATATTCAATAGTATATTGTAGAACTATTAGGATGATAATCAAGTAAAAAACAAACCTAATTAATATTTAGAAAAATATTTGCAAACTCATTATCAAAAAATTTATCAAATCTTATTTTCTCTAAATCTTTTTAGAAGAAGTGATAATAGAAGGTTTAAAGGTTCAGGTTCCATGAGTAATGTAGAAAATAAAGGAGAAAAATTCCATCGTGTGTTTCAGAGTAATTTAGTTGGAGAAAAATTTCACAATTTGATCAAACACATTTATTAACAAAAATTAGAACATAAAATAAAGCAACATTTTAAATAATTATCCATACCGATCAGTCGTCGATCACTCGGACTCGATGGCAGCAGAGACCTTCTACTAGAGGCGCTCAGAACCCAAAATCCAAAGCTTCTCGTTCCCAAAAGAAATCCACATATGAAAGAAACAAAAAAAATAACAAAATAGAAATGGAGGTTAAAGAAATACCTAGGTTGAAGAAGGGGAAGAGAGACATAGGTTAAAGGGGTAAAGAGAACCAAAGTTTAAAGAGAGACCTAGATTGAGAGAGAATAAGAATTAGGATTTGACAAAATAATAAAGGAGGGAAAATATTTCAACTTTTTATGTTCCCGTCGGTCTTATGTATAGACACGAATTTTTTCTATTCTCATTAAACCACAAAAAAGTTTCCAAAAGTAAACAAATAAAATATTGCCATATTTATTTTGTTCATGGAGGAAAAATATATTACATATTTTGGGGCAACATTTTTTCCATAAACTTATTATTTTATGGGAACGTAAAATATTGCCATATTTGATCGTAATATATTATGTCACAAATCCAGCTTGCCATAATATATTGCGATCAAATATGGCACGCATTATTGTTGCCATAAACGTTTCCATTAAATATGGCATGCGTCCTTATTGCCATATAAAGTGTGACAATTATAGGCAACATTATTTGTTGTCATAAACAAACTTGTTTATTAAGGCAATATTAATGTTGCCATATTATGACTATGTTATATGGCAACATTTTATGTTGCCGTAAGGCGTTGCCGTAAAATATGCTTTTTCTTGTAGTGTACACTAGTACTCCCCGTCCCCGACTGGTAGAGTGGATCCAAGCAAGATACGTTACGACACGGGATTCTACGAGAAGGGAGCAAGTCTCCTCGAGAATCGGTGTCCATATACTGCACAAGAACTATAAGGGAGCTTGCACAAGATATACCAAGATAGCGAGGAATAACATCTCATGTCGGGATCCATGAATACCAATC